>CM055269.1:18955856-19003961 GCA_029237695.1 Conchocele bisecta | reverse complement strand
ATGCGGCTGTGACTGCAGAAATGGGGCTCATGAGATTTGTGACCAGTTAAGTCAAAAATAGCACATAATTTATCATGTAGCTTTTTTTTTTTTAGCTTATATTTAACGGCGGCACTGGCTCTAGGACCTTGCATGCCGTCTCCCAAGAATGGGAGAAAGAACAGAGGTAGAGGTAGAGATTTTTTGAGAGAAGCCGGTAATTCGTATTTACAGAGCAACTACGAATTATCGGTACCCATTTACAGCTGGGTGAACTGGAGCAGTGTGGATAAAGTGTCTTGCTCAAGGACACAACGCACGCCGCTAGTCAGGCTCGAACCCACGACCCTTGGATCAGTAGTCCGACACACTAACCATTACGCCACGGCGCTCCACTGATAATGATATATATATTGATTGTTAGAAGCATGAAACGCGTTTCATTGATGGAATGGCGAACAATGCAGATCTTGATCAGACTGTGCGGATGCACAGGCTGATCTGGATCTACACTGGTCACAAATCACATAAGCCCCATTTCTCCAGTCACAGCAAGATATAATGACAACTAGAAAAAGTCGATGGCGCGCCATCGCAATATACCCACTTTCCCCAAATGCTAAGTCCGAAAGGGGGAGGTAATCCATGATGGAGGGTCGGATAAAAAATCCGAATTCACTTTGCGCATCAGCACATCAAAACGAAGCTACGAACCAAATATCAGACGCGTAGGTATTAAGGTGAAAAAGTTTTTCGAGTTACAAGGAAAAAATGGGAAATTCTGAGTCCGAAAGGGGGAGATAATCCATGATGGAAGGTCGGATGAAAAATCCGAATTCACTTTGCGCATGTGCACATGATAACGAAGCTACATAGCAAATATGAGGCGCGTAGGTATGAAGGTGAAAAAGTTTTTTGAGTTACAAGGAAAAAAAAAAATGGGAAAATTCTGAGTCGGAAAGGGGGAGATAATCCATGATGGAGGGTCGGATCAAAAATGGGAATTCACTTTGCGCATCTGCACATGATAACGAAGGTACATACTAAATATCAGGCGCATAGGTATGAAGGTGAAAACGTTTTTCGAGTTACAAGGAAAAAATGGGAAATTCTGAGTCCGAAAGGGGGAGATAATCCATGATGGAGGGTCGGATCAAAAATCCGAATTCACATTGCGCATCTGCACATGATAACGAAGCTACATACCAAAATACGAGGCGCGTAGGTATGAAGGTGAAAAAGTTTTTCGAGTTACAAGGAAAAAATGGGAAAATTCTGAGTCCGAAAGGGGGAGATAATCCATGATGGAGGGTCGGATCAAAAATCCAAATTCACTTTGCGCATCTGCACATGATAAACGAAGCTACATAACCAAATACGAGGCGCGTAGGTATGAAGGTGAAAAAGTTTTTCGAGTTACAAGGTAAAAATGGAAAATCTGAGTCCGAAAGGGGGAGATAATCCATGATGGAGGGTCGGATGAAAAATCCGAATTCACTTTGCGCATCTGCACATGATAACGAAGCTACATAGCAAATATGAGGCGCCGTAGGTATGAAGGTGAAAAAAGTTTTTTCGAGTTACAAGGAAAAAATGGGAAATTCTGAGTCCGAAAGGGGGAGATAATCCATGATGGAGGGTCGGAATGAAAAAATCCGAATTCACTTTGCGCATCTGCACATGATAACGAAGCTACATAGCAAATATGAGCGCGTAGGTATGAAGGTGAAAAAGTTTTTCGAGTTACAAGGAAAATATGGGAAATTCTGAGTCCGAAAGGGGGGAGATAATCCATGATGGAGGGTCGGATGAAAAATCCGAATTCACTTTGCGCATCGCACATGATAACGAAGCTACATAGCAAATATGAGGCGCGTAGGTATGAAGGTGAAAAAGTTTTTCGAGTTACAAGGAAAAAATGGGAAATTCTGAGTCCGAAAGGGGGGAGATAATCCATGATGGAGGGTCAGATGAAAAATCCGAATTCACTTTGCGCATCTGCACATGATAACGAAGCTACATACCAAATATCAGGCGCGTAGGTATGAAGGTGAAAAAGTTTTTTGAGTTACAAGAAACGTGACGGACGTACGGACGGACGGACACCCGTGACGAAAACAATATACCCATTTTTTTTCTCCAAAAAAAGTGGGTATAATAATCAGCCAGTACTCGCATACACACCTCATTCTGACAGACAGCACAGATGGGGCGAGAGTGGGCGTCGGCCATGTGTCGCACCTTCTTCCCGACGTTCATGTCATACACCTCCACACTCTTATTGCTTCCAGCCACCAACACAATGTCTGTATTGCACGGTTAAGCAAAATATATGGGACGACAAATGGATTGGAATGTACCTGTAGATATTTTTCATCTTGTACATTCCCACAGCTGAGTCAGAAATTAACACATTTTGCTGTCAAATATATTTAAATATTTTTCGTATTTCTGCACAGAATTAGATTCATATTCGTTCAATATCAAGGTCATATACAGAATGCACCCGTATGGGGGGAGGCGCCAAGGATCGTTTGGCCCCATGTGTGAATTTCAGCAAGGTTCACAGTACAGGTATGAATCCTTACAGACGGATTCATCGTTGAAATACATGTACCCTCCCATCCACAGGTTGAAGTAACAGACCGAGGACTATAATTACATTAAAAATGACTAAAAGCATCAATAAATGAAAACAAAATAAGCTAAAAAAATAGCATATTTTTTTTCATTTACTGATGCTTTTAGGCATATTTAATGTATTTATAGACCCCGGTCCATTACTATAAGTTTATATGTGGGAGCAAAAAAAAAAATTTTTAGCTTAATTTTTTTTCATTTATTGATGCTTTTAGGTATATTTAATGTATTTATAGACCTCGGTCCGTTACTATAAGTGTATATGTGAGTAAAAAAAATTTGTTTAGCTTATTTTTTTCTTCATTTATTGATGCTTTTAGGCATATTTAATGTATTTATAGACCTCGGTCCGTTACTATAAGTCTATATGTGGGAGTAAAAAAAATTTGTTTACCTTATTTTTTTTCATTTATTGATGCTTTTAGGCATATTTAATGTATTTATAGACCTCGGTCCGTTACTTCAACCTGTGCTCCCGTCCTCCCGTATTCTGCCTGTAAGTACAGTCAAACCTGTGAACAACGACCGGCAAAGGGAAGTGGCCAAATTGGTCGTTGTTGACAGGTGGTCGTTGTTCCAAGGGTCGAACATTTACCCAGTTTCACAACAAAGTCGGCCATGTCTTTAGCATTCTATTGTAATATATATGCATGCTTTTCATCAATTAAAAATTGCACGAAAATTGCTAAAATAGTCAATTTATTTTGTTTTGTCATCTTGTTGTTAGTGTTCTGAACCCAGCCTCGCTTTGGAAATTATATACAAAGGGGAGTAATTATCTTCACGATAAGTATATCTCGCGGCCCGCTTTGGTGCACCATTTAATAGCTTGTCGTAATTACATGCAAGTGGTTTAATTTAGCATGACCATTAGTATTTCACACCACCAGTTGAAATTAATAACGGTCATATAGTCTGTATTAAAACGATAGCCTATGTGGCGCGGCCTGTGAAAACCGCGAGTTTTTTTGTAACAAAAAATATTTCATTGAATGGGTCCAGTAACCCACACGAGCTAGGTGTCCAAATCAGGAGAGAACACCAGGCTTATTTGCTTTCTGTCCAATTTACTGTATACTATCCTGGTCAAGCCCGAATTAAGCAGCCTATGACGAATTGGCAATGTCCGCTGACGTAATTACTGATGTTTTTAATTAGAGATTCGCAAGCACTGTAAACCATGTAAACCACGGGCAGACTACGCGAATGCCTGGTCTGGTCGCTAATGCAATAAGCCGGGATTTGTCGGAGATCGAGACCCAATTCATATAAACACGTTTGTCGTGTCACTTTAGACTGGTACCCGGTCGCTAGGAATAACGCTATATATGCTGAGCATCAGACAGGGTACCAGTCTAGTGTGGACTACGTGACTGATGTCAGCAACCGCGTGTATTGATCTTTGATATGGCCTTGTGCCCCATGTGTGAAATTTACACTCGACACGCGCCGTGTGTTTGAAGTCTTAGTTTGTCACTGTAGACAAATCAGCATCGTGTAAACACAGTTTACCAGCTAATGATCGAGTTTTATGACTTGAGCAGAATTGCATTATGCCTATTGGAATACACGACACGGAATACATATCGGGAATTACCGTTAATGAAGTTATGCAATATTTTTCATTGAAAAATGTCGCCGAGTTTTGTGATGAAAGGAAAATCGGCGATTGCGATGTTTTTTTTTTTTGCCGACAAAACATGACTTGGTCGCTAATGGTCGCTAATGGTCGCTGTTTGCATTTAAAAATGCTGCGTGGGAACGAAAATCGCTGGTCGTTGTTCGGAGGTGGTCGTTATTCCAAGGTATTTTAAAGAACAAATTGGACGGGGGGGTTTTAACTGGCCGTTGTGGACAGGTGGTCGCTACTGACAGGTGGTCTTTAACACAGGTTCGACTGTATATGTTTCATTCCTTTGAACCTCTGCGAGACAGTTCAAATGAGTGATCACAACATACATTGTATTTACAATGAAGAAATAAAGAACAGTTGAGAAATTTTGTTTATCTTTCTCCACTGTTATAGCCACAGGTTGAAGTGACGGACCATGGCCTCTAAATACATTAAATATACAACAAAAAAATCACCAATAAGTGAAAAAGAAATAAGCCAAAAAAAATCTTTACTCTCTCTTATACACATTAACCAAGGTCGCTGTGTGTTTAATGGGCAGTACTCGGATGGCCTTGAGACAACGGACACTCAATAAACAGTCAACCGATTTATATCATTGTCGCCTATTGCAGAAGTTAGGAAAATGTTCACCCTCCGCAAAGATATATTCCCCTATGCGGTATGTCAATGCGTTTTCGAGCTATCAATTATTTTGTTCAACAAAATTGAGCATTTTTGAATAGTCGGAAGACATTGGGCACATTTTCAGGGTCAATACTGCAAAATGGCCGCGCAAACATCGGCTTCAAACTACACTTTTATGTCGTCCTGGCCCGTAAAGTTTGTTTGTTTGTTTTGTTTGTTGGGGTTTAACGGCCTATCAACAGCTAAGGTCATTTAAGGCCGGGTCAATGGGTTTACTACTAAATCCCATATATGACCTGAACAAGTACATGTACATGTTCAAGTACATGTACAAATAGGGGGAAAATCCCAAAATCAGAACTGAATATTTCCAAAAAAAAATGATACATTCAGCTATGAAATCAGAATAATCCTGATTTGATGCCAGGTCCTCGCCACACCAGAATCACTTGGCCCCCTCCCAAAAGCAGTAGGATCAGTAATAATCTTACTACTTTTATAATGGGCAATAACGATATACCCAATTCAACTCCCAGGTAACAAAAGAGCTAAAGATAAAAACGTACTTGAGGGCTAAACTAGACAAATCGTGATTCCTATAAGGAGGATTCCCTACCATTAATTTACGCCGTCGCGTTCACCCAACCGACCACCCTGGCCCGTAAAGAAACAGTTTGCATCTAAAAAACATTGCTCCCAATCAAACCTATGATCAAACCTACATTTATACACCGTCCAATGCATCACGACAGACAAATGAATCTTACGATTGGCTGATATTCGTGGAGTGTGACGTGTAAGCGTCATGTTATATTGACTGGTTACCAGCTGGACACCTGCTTATATTGTTAGCGAAGCTATGAAACGGTACCAGCTGACTAGATTAAAATGCAGAGAATTATATTGAACAAAATAATCCATAGCTCGAAAACGTTGAAATAGCGCATCGGAGAATATATCGTTGCGGGGGCTAACATTTACCTAAATTCTGCAATGTGACAAGGCTATATATCTGACAGTCGAATGTTTCGTGAGAGTCCGTTGTCTCGAGGCCATCCGAGTACGGTCTATTAAAAACATAGGGACCTTGGTAATGTGTTATAAGATGGACTAAAACAATGTACATTATTTTTTTCTCATTTATTGATGCTTTTAGGCATATTTAATGTATGTATAGACCTTCGTTCGTTACATAAACCTGTGGTTATAGCAATACATATTCCCGAGATAGCTGAAACGAGTGGTAGCAAATTTTTTAGTGAGCCCAATTGTAACATCATAACACCTCGGTTTCAGGTCTCATTCGAAAGGCCAAATGGCGGGCAAAGCAATGATGTTTTGACGTTGACATCATTAGAAGCATCAGTTACTCAGCACAATTACTTCAATTGTTAGAATGTATTTCCGCTTGATAATAAGAAGTGTGACACCAGGGCTCCAGATAAGGAATTAGTAATTGAGTATTTTCACTCCATCATATCTGAAGCAATTGGGTATTTCAATATTTTAATTGGGTAAAATAAAATCACACTACTGTTTACACAGCAACAGACAGCAATTATTGAATAGTTTGCTCCGAAATGAAAACATGTCTTGGCATCTCATTAGAATTGTCTCCTTTGAGACAATTCTAATGAAATACCAAGATGTGTTTTCATGGAAAATAAGAAAAATATGCTATATTTGTGGTCTGTTTATTGTTTTCTGTAGCATGATAAAGGTAACACAAATTTATTATTGCTTTTTGATACTCGCTACTTCTGATTTCAATTGGGTTTTTGGCAATTTTAATTGGGTATTTGCGCAAATACGCAGCTTATCTGGAGCTCTGAGTGTCTACAAAAAAATAAACATAAAATATTGTATATTTATAGCATTGTTATTGCTGGTTTTAAAACTAGTTTAAAATCGGATTACGGGTATAACCAGATTCAACTGTTCACATACAAAATGCCAACGACGTACGTGAGAGCCAAACCAGGTCTCCAGTCGGGATTCCGGTAAGGATGAACGCTGATCGTTAAATTACCCATCACATGCTCCCACCCGCCACCCACAAAATAGGAAGAGACCAAAGAATGTAAGGATACAAGAGTGGAAGCTGTTGATGGCCGACAACCCGGCCACTTGCTGAGCTTCCACCTGCCACTGTTGGACGAGCTGGTACTTGCTTGAGCTCAGGTACCTGCAAAAAAACATACACGGCACACTGCAACAGTGCAATACCAGTACCGATTTCCGATTTCACCAACATTGCAAAGTATACTTTCCTAGCAAAGTATACTTTGAGGGAGTAATCATTTATTTTTCCTGAAATGCATTATTTCATATAGAACTAACGACTGCATATATTTGATGATTAAAAGTATGCAGAATTATTATAAGGAAATTATTACATTATCACAGCCAAAATGGCTGTGATAATGTAATAAATTCAGTATAATATAAACCAAAATGGCTGTGATAATGTAATAAATTCAGTATAATATAAACCAAAATGGCTGTGATAATGTAATAAATTCAGTATACGGTAATAAAAATTAATAAATTTATCCTAAAATTGAAAATTTCTACCTCAAAGTATACTTTGCTAGATAAAGTATTACGTTGAAATGTTGGTGAAATAGGCTGCTGTTCTCTGTGATGTCCTGTATGGTTGCACATAGACTAAACACTGGTTTGATTGCGTGTAAATTTTAAGTAAAGCCCATTTTGTCACGGCAGGAAAAGTATAGTGTCACAACAATGTCAAAATGGTTGAAGTACAAAGCAAATCACGTGATCTCTCATACGTATACAGAAGATTTCCAAATGTTGTTTGGTGCTAATGTTTGCCTCTACACATGTATTATGCTTTTTTAGCAAATTACACGCACACAGATGTCAGCGTGCATATATATGTACCAGTAAGGCTTAGTGTACCATAAGATTTTTCTGCAAATATTGCATACACTTATAGCCACATCCCAGCAGACAGTGGCAAAACAAACCAGAGACAAAACAAAATCTTAACCCTTACACCGCTATCTTATTTATTTTGCCGTCTGCTGTTTATTTTATATTTTCCATTTTTATCATCAAAAACATGCTTTGACAGCACTTTAGAATAATTTACAACATGCTTTGACAGCACTTCAGAATCATTTCCAACGGAAATGATTCTGAAGTGCTGTCAAACCATGTTTTTTATTGAGAAATAAGGCAAGATATAAAAGCAACAGCCGACGACAATTGTTGTGAGTAGCGGTCTAAGGGTTAACATATAATTAATTGGCACGTGGCTCTTCAATATCAGACTATTCCATTAATAGTGAAATAATCGGTAATTTGAAAACTAATTCAGAATATTCACTAACATTGCAGATCCTGATGAGATGTTGTGAGCCGTATCAGTTGGATCTACACTGCAAAATGGATTTTCTTCTGTAATATTCAAATAAACAAACGCACATTCTACATACACTAGCTGACTGTTCCATATGTAAACGTATAGACAGTAGCAGCAACAAAACACTCCAGTGATATTGCTTTTACATCAACAGTACCATACCTTTGTATATCCTGCTTGGACGTGTCTATGTGGTACTTGTACAGGTAGATGGCGCTACCAGAGGTCAGCAGCACAAACCTGTCCATGTAGTAGAACTGGGCGTATCGTACCTCCCGGCTGAATTTTGTACACGGCTACAAAGCAATACTTGTTTTATTAACCCTTAGACCGCTATCTTATTATTTTTTTTATCGTCTGCTGTTCATTTTTATCATCAAAAACATGCTTTGACAGCACTTTAGAATAATTTACAACATGCTTTGACAGCACTTCAGAATCAATTCCATTGGAAATTATTCTGAAGTGATGTCAAAGTATTTGTTTTTAGAAATAAGGCAAGATATAAAAGCAACAGCAGACGACAATTGTTGTGAGTAGCGGTCTAAGTGTTAATAGTGTTTAACAGCCTGTCAACAGCTATGGTCATTTGTGGCTGTGACTGGAGGAATGGGGCTTATGAGTTTTTCGACCAGTGTAGATTCAGATCACACTGTGCATACGCACAGTCTGATCAGGATCTGCACTGTTCGCCATTCCATCAATGAAACACCCGCATTGCTTCTAACAAGCAATATAGATCGCTATCAGGCTACGGGATTGTGCTATTTGATCATGGCTACACTACTGTCTGTTTCACGAAAGCTGCCCAAATTTTACGGCTATATAAACAATTCAAAAACAAGATTTCTTTTGATAATATTAAATTAAAGGAAAATTTAAGAATGAGCCTTCTTTTTATTTCGTGAAATTTGGTCAAATATTGATTTTATTGCGAAAAAACAATTTCCCCATGTTAAATCCCCATAGACATCTTCACGGAGTGAAGATGTCTATGGGGATTTAACATGGGGAAATTTTGTTGAATTTTAGAAATACTGGACCGATTTTTAAAATTTAACTTTTGTTTTCTTAGTTAGATCATATCCAAGCTATCTAGCCAGGTTTCGGAGTCAATTTCCAAAACTTTTTGTTTTTTGACTCTTCCCACACTTCCTTACCACTTTTTCCCCCATGTTAAATTCCCATAGACAAATCAATTTTTCGCAATAAAATCAATATTTGACCAAATTTCACGAAATAAAAAGAAGGCTCATTCTTAAATTTTCCTTCAATTTAATATTATCGAAAAAAATATTGTTTTTGAATTGTTTATATGGCCGTAAAATTTGGGCAGCTTTCGTGAAACAGACTATAGTCACAAATCCCATAAGCCACATTTCTCCAGTCACAGCCACAATTTAGACCAGAAAGCAAGGAGAAACAAGATGCAATGGTATGCTGTAATACACAGGTAATTTACCCAACCCAACTTTAGTTGGCAAGGTGTTTAACCCAGAAAAGGCTGGATTTGTTTCGTCATTTTCTTTATTTCTTCTGGAAAGTATATGTTGTTGCCACTCATCTGAACCGTCTCATTGAGACGGTTCAAATGAGTGGTAACAACATATATTTTTATGGCGAAATAAAGAAAGTAATCAAACTTTTTCAATAATTGCCGAGATACCAAAATCTGAACAGACCAAGATCACCCTGCACATTTGTGCAGTCTTATCATTGTCTACACTGTTCGTCATTCTGCCAAAAGAACACAAATGAAGCCACTAACAAATAGCACAGATCCTTCTATCAAACTGCAACTGTGTCAGACCAGGAATAGGCAGCCCACAAATGCCATAACCCTCATTCCTTATGTCACGTCACATATTTATAGACAAGCCATGTAATTTTCTACCTACTGTCTGTTTCACGTATTGCTGCCGACAAACTTTTGGCTATTAAGCACATTAAATTAAAAAAATATGTAAATCTAAGTACTTTTTCATTAATAACAAAAAAGTCACCCTCCCCAAATTTTTTTATTTTATAACATTCCATCAAATATAGATTTTATTGCGAAAAAGTATTTTCCTATGAGAATTAACATGGGGGGAAAGGAGGTGGAGGAGCCGTGGGAGGAGTCAAAATATAAAAAAAAATTAAAATTGACTCCGAAACCTGGTTAGATAACTTGGAAATGATGTAACTAAGAAAAAAGTTAGATTTTGAAAATCGGTCCACAAATAAAATAAATCTAGTTTTAGCCCCCATGTTAAATTCCCATAGGAAAATCGCTTTTTCGTAACAAAATCAATATTTGTTGGAATTTCATCAAATAATTTTTTTTGGGGAGGGTCACTTTTGTGTTATTGATGAAAAAGTAGAATTCTGCATTTGCTATGAAAATTCCCGTCAACTTTCGACATCATTTACTTTCTGTAAATAAATTTCATGAAAAATCACACATCTTCTTAGGTACAAAATCACATGTCTCGTCTCCTATACCTTGCTTGGTTTTGTGACATCGTTGACGTCCGCTGAGACACTGCGCTGTATGGCACTGAAGGTCAACACCGACTCCGTCTGACCTTTGACCCATATGGAGGCGGTTTTGTCATCGGAGGAGGTGATGAGTTGGGACCCACAGTGACTCCAGTTCACACATGACACTATGTGGTTATGTCCTGTGAAAACATTTTAAAGGTTTAACGTCTCAACGACAGTCATATACTATGGAGCCCCACAGGGGACATGGATTTTTTTTATTAATTCGTTCCCATGAAATAAGAATTTGTTCCCTCAATTTAACAATTTGTTCCCTCGAATTAACAATTCATTCCCACAATATAACAATTTGTACCCTTGAATTAACAATTCGTTCCCACGAAATAACAATTTAATTTGTTCCATCAATTTAAACAATTTGTTCCCTTGATTAACAATAAATTCCCACACTTAATTTGTTCCCTCGAATTAACAATTCGTTCCCATGAAATAACAATTTGTTCCCTTAATTTAACAATTTGTTCCCTCGAATTAAGAACTCGTTCCCACTATATAGCAATTCGTTCCCTCGAATTAACAATTTGTTACCACGAAATAACAATTCGTTCCCTCAATTTAACAATTTGTTCCCTCGAATTAACAATTCATTCCCACGATATAACAATTCGTTCCCAGGGGAACGAATTGTTATTTCATGGGAACGAATTGTTAAATTGAAGGAACAAATTGTTATTTCGTGGGAACAAATTGTTATTTCATGGGAACAAATTAATAAAAAAAAAATCTACGTCCTCTGCGGGGCTCCGTAATATACAAATGGCACCTCAGTGGGATGCAAAGGAAAGCATTTTTTCATTCCTCCTACTCAACTCGTCGAAGCCACAATTCAATGCAAGATGCAGGATTTTAGCTAATCATGTAATTGAATGGATGTTCATGATTTCAAAACACATATATATGTCTTGCAATCCTCATATACCTGAATTACAGTGGAATCTCTCACTCATCCTGGCATCATCTAATGGTGTTCGGCTTAGAGATATCAATGTAGCATTGTAAGTAATTAGAGCGGCTAACAGGCATACATGCTATATTCAACAGGCTGTATTACTCGTTACACATCAGGGAATCACACCTATAACCTTCTACTGTCTGTTTCACGAAAGCTGCCCAAATTTTACGGCTATATAAACAATGCAAAAACCTTTTTTTTTTTCGAAAATATTATATTATAGCAAAATTTAAGTATGAGCCTTCTTTTTATTTCGTGAAATTTTGTCAAATATTGATTTTATCACAAAAAGGAGGCAGAAAGGAGGCAGAGGATAAGGGGGAGGAGTCAAAATAATAATAATTGGCAATTGACTCCGAAACTTGGCTAGATAGCTTGGAAATGATCTAATTAAGAAAACAAGTTAGATTTTGAAAATTGGTCAACTACTTCTGAAATTAGAAAAATTTCCCCATGTTATCTATGGGAATTTAACATGGGTAAATTGTTTTTTTCACAATAAATCAATATTTAACCAAATTTCACGAATTAAAAAAAGGCTCATTCTTAAATTTTGCTTTAATTTAATATTATCGAAAAAAATATTGTTTTTGCATTGTTAATATAGCCGTAAAATTTGGGCAGGTTTCGTTAAACAGACAGTAATCAACTCCCAGCCACAATTCAATGATGTGTATGCTGATCCATCTTGTAATCTCATCTCGACATATAAACTTGAAAAGTCGTGGGAATACTGGACGAGGCCTTCCGGCCTTCGTCCAGTATTCCCGCGACTTTTCCAAGTTTATATGGGGCGATGCCGAAATGCTACCCTGCAACCCTTCTACTATAACTATATTTGACATTATTGTTGAAATTATTTCCCCGAGACGCGAACCATGTCACCGAGTGTGCATGATTGATTCGGTGTAAAACTGCCAATGACATAAGAGTATCGTAATTTGAGAGCATGTTTATGGGCAGTGTTCCACATGTCATGCAATAGGGTGGGGCAAAGAATAAGACAGTTATAGTTCATATATTGAAGTTTCAATATGTGGACTATAGCTATTACTTATACCTGTGTAACTTGAGCCTTTGCCGGACAGGGGCAGACTGAACACCTGGGCGGACTTGTTGGCGAGGGAACATGCCACACTGTCACCATCATCTACAACATCGGACGGGGATATAATGTCACATGGCAGTTCTCACCACAATGTGGGCCACGGGCTGAAAAAAAGACTTAAAAAACCTTATTTTCTTTTTAAAAATATACGAGTCTGGGTCATTTCCACAGCTGCACGCAGGTTGAAGACTTTTTCTGACAGCAGTAAACATCATTCAGTGACTGAATTGCGAACATCGTAGGCCCTGATTACACTGCGTATATGTGGTTAGTTGTACACATCAGGACTTTTTTTATGTGCAATGACCATACTTTATAATTTGTCAAAAATATTATTTGTCTATTTTATAATTTATGCTGCCAATGTATTTTATTAAACACATGTGCCCGTGGCTGAGAAAATATACTCCTGAGTCAGGAGTATATTTTCTCAGCCACGGGCACAGTGTTTAATAAAATACAATGCCAGCATAAATGATAAAATTCACTTGCTATTTATACATAAAATGCTATCTCAAATTTGTTTTCAAGACCCTATTGTTGCAGAGATATATGAATAGACATTAAAGGTACATGCCCACTCAGTAGGCACAAACGATTCTTTATAGAAATTAAATAAGTGTATAATTTTGTCACTATTCCACCAGTTCTAAAAATTATTTAGTAATATTTATTTTACTGATCGTGACTCGCGGTGGTATCAGGCTATTTTCATATGCAAATGAGGCATGATATTTTTTAATTATTTATACTAATTAAATGCGTCACATAAAAAAATAATATTTTCGACAGATTCGACAGTCGAGCACCAATATCTCGAAGTCGAAGGGAGATCATATTTTAGTCAAGATAGGACTAGGTTTGAGATACCGAGGAAGTGACATATTTTCGCAAAAAGATCAAATCATGTTACCCATCACATCACGAGTAAACAATAAAGGAATAATGAAACAAAGCATGTGTTGCTTTTATTATTTTATATACCAAATAATTGACAAACAACAATATGAACATTACATACATTATATACATGTATTCAATAGAAAATATGTCAGTCACTAACAAGGAAATAAAGTTGTGTTTATATAATGGGCAGCATATAATACACGAAACAGAAAAGTACATGTTTTAAACGAAACAAAATTGACACCGTCACTAGCAGTCAGGTCTAAGGAAGAAGTCCTTAATCGTCCCTTGTTTCGTACACCGGCGTCTATACAGCTGTGTGAAGAATGCCGTGGACTTTGACAGGGCGTTAAGAATGGCATGTGGCACATCGTGATATGCTTAATGAATCGTGTCAAACACTCAAACAAATCGAGGTGGACCAATTAAGCAAACAACCCGAGGCAGGTGTGAATTTATTTTGTTTTGTTTGATAATGGGTTTTGAAAATTAGTGTTAACCAAATTGATCTTGGCAGCCAGGCGCTAAGGTGATTTACCCAAGCGTTTATGTGATCGAGATAGCGAAGTGATTTTTAACGTATTTGTATACGAAGGGGACAGAATGAACAGTCGAGATAGAGAACATGTTCGAGATAGGACATGTTCGAGATAGCCGAGGGAATTTACATTAAACAAGAAACGAGGCAAAGCCACGAAGGCCAGGTTTTTTCCAAGCATAGACACTTGGATAACATAATTATACCCACTTTTTGTAGACTAGATGGCCGTGGCCTGCATGTCGCGCTTTGGGGCGAGGCATGGACACTAAACAAATAGATATAGTAGATGGAAAAACTTTAACCAAAAAACTTTAACCGGACACACGGACGCACAGACGGATGTATGCCAAAATGCCGATGATATTCCGCTTTCCGCAAGCGGCGCGACAATGATGATAAACACCCATGTGAAGTATCAAGGTAATGGGTGAAGCAGTTGCAGAGATATAGTACACGAAAAAACTTTAACAAAAACATTCAAAGTAATTTGACCTTGACATTGGGCACAGGGGCCGCACGGTTGGGGGGTAGAATGAAAATATGGATGATGATAAACACCCATGTGAAGTTTCAAGGTAATGGGCGAAGCAGTTGCAGAGATATAGTATAACAAAAAACTTTTAACCAAACAACTTTAACCAGACGTACGTTCAAAAGTTAACGTTGAAAAGTCAATTACGTAGAAATAAAAGGTGAAGGTAAAAAAAATGGTCACATGTTGGATAGTTGTATGTGGTGGGCACCCCTTGGTTATAAAGCTGTGAAAGTTTGGTGGTCCTAGGTGGTACAGTACCAAAGAAATGAACTTAAACACGAAAACTTAACATTGTAAACGCGAAAACTTAACATTGAAAATGGCTAAGTCGACTGCGTGGAAAAAATGGGTCAAGTTCATACAAGAAATGAGGCAAAGCCACGAAGGCCAGGTTTTTTCCAAGCATGGACACTTGGATAACATAATTATACCCACTTTTTGTAGACTAGATGGCCGTGGCCTGCATGTCGCACCTTGGGGCGAGGCATGGACACTAAAAAAATAGATATAGTAAATAGAAAAACTTTAACGAAAAAACTTTAACCGGACACACGGACGGACGGACGGACGGACGGACGTATGCCAAAATGCCGACGATATCGCGCCTTCCGCAAGCGGGTGCGACAATGATGATAAACACCCATGTGAAGTATCAAGGTAATGGGTGAAGCAGTTGCAGAGATATAGTACACGAAAAAACTTTAACAAATAAATTCAAAGTAATTTGACCTTGACATTGCGTACAGGAGCCGCACGGTTGGGGGTTAGAATGAAAATATGGACGATGATAACCCAAAGAAATGGACTTAAACACGAAAACTTAACATTGTAAACGCGAAAACTTAACATTGAAAATGGCTAAGTCGATTGCGCGGAAAAAATGGGTGAAGTTAAAAAAAAAGTAACATGTTGGATAATGATATGTGGTGGGCACCCCTTGATTATGAAGCTGTGAAAGTTTGGTGGTCCTAGGTGGTACAGTACCAAAGAAATGGACTTAAACACGAAAACTTAACATTGAAAACGCGAAAACTTAACATTGAAAATGGCTAAGTCGACTGCGCGGAAAAAATGGGTGAAGTTAAAAAAAAAGTAACATATTGGATAGTGATATGTGGTGGGCACCCCTTGATTATGAAGCTGTGAAAGTTTGGTGGTCCTAGGTGGTACAGTAACAAAGAAATGGACTCAAACACGAAAACTTAACATGATTGATGGACGCCGCCCCCCGCATCGCCGCCCGCAACCGCCGCCCCGCCGCCCGCCGCCCCGCAATAAAACACGCGCCTCTGCCGGCTTTCGCCAATCCCATAGCCCGGATTTTTTAAAAAAAAACCTGGCTAATAACATTGATTGTGGACGCCGCCCGTGCCGCCGCCTGCCCGCCGCCCCGTACCCGCCCGCCCCCGCACAAACCGCCCATCCGCCCGCTTTCGCCAATCCCATAGCCTGGATTTTCTTTAAAAAAACCTGGCTAATAACATTGATTGTGGACGCCGCCCGCCCGCCCGCCCGTGCCCGCCCGTGCCCTCCCACCCGCCCCGCCCGCCCGCCTGGCTTTCGCCAATCCCATAGCCTGGATTTTTTTTCAAAAAACCTGGCTAATAACATTGATTGTGGACGCCCGCCGCCCGCCCGCCGCCTGCCCGCCGCGGCCCGCCCGCCTCCCTGACAGCACCCCCCTCCGCCCGCCCGCACCGGCTTTCGCCAATCCCATAGCCTGGATTTTTTTTTTTTTTTTCAAAAAACCTGGCTAAATAACAGTGATTGTGGACGCCGCCCGCCCTCTGCCCGCCTGCCCGCCGCGCCCGCCCGCTTTCGCCAATACCCATAGCCTGGATTTTTTTTTCAAAAAACCTGCTAATAACATTGAATTGTGGACGCCGCCCGCCCGCCCGCCGCCGCTGCCCGCCGCCCTCGATCCCGCCCGCCTGCCCGCCCGGCTTCGCCAATCCCATAGCCTGGATTTTTTTCTCAAAAAAACTGGCTAATAACATTGATTGTGGACCCGCCGCCCGCCCGCCGCCCGCCCGCCGCCCCCCACCCGCCGTTTGATATAACGTCTGACGTCTGATATAAAATGTATAATAATACCAACCAAACACTGGGGTAATGATGAATGAATGTCTATTTTGCCAGAAAATGCCTCAGATGATGTCTCTGATATAAATAACATTTTGTGCCTACTGAGTGGGCATGTACCTTTAAACTGCCATGTTACTATTTTAACCACAGTAACTACAAACATCTCTATCTATCACTGTAAAAAGCATTGGTGCCACCTGCATGTGCAGAAACTGGCAGATACAGAACCTAATATATGGTCACTGATTGATAATGAGCTCACCTGACACACATATCGTGTTTATTGCCGTGGGTCTCTCTGCCACATTTATTTTCATTGTCTGTTTTGTTGGTGCAGCACTCGTCATCGGGTATTCTTTACCAAACGCCAGAGATTTCCTGCAATGTAAATAATTACTATGCCACATGTTTCTCCGGCTACTCCAGTTGACAGCTAACGTGATTGATGTTTATCTTTACAAGAGATACACACACACACACAAGGATAAAACATAATGCGCCCAATAAATGGGTATGCGTGTCACAGTACGTAACTCACTATGTGGAGAATATGTGTATTCGTGCCCGGCTAGCTCCGTCGGTTAGAGCGACAATAATCCAGAGGTCCCCAGTTCGAACCTCGGGTAGGATATGCATGTTTCTCGCCCTGTGACATTTGGCACCCAACAAGGGACCGTGACTGATAAATACTGCCCAAATTGTACCAAAAATATGGAATTCAGATACAAATCAAATATAGAATTCAATGCAGCTGGTGATGGATGGAAATATAGACATATAGACAAGAGGGTTCAGCATTGTAACAATACATGTCCACTATTATGGTTGGATAAAGACAAACAATGTTTCATGGCCTGTAATGTCAAGTCCACCAAGGCATTGTCAGTAAGGGAAAACATGCAAGGGCCCGTTTCACTAAACTTTATACGACTAAAATGTTCGTAAGTGCAAAATTATGATAGTCTGTAAATTTCACATTAACAAAGTTTCCTTGTAAACAATTATTGGATTTACATTTATTGAGCATAGGCTGCTATGCATCCTATGCTCAATAAATGTAAATCCATCAATTGAATTTTCCAGACGATTCTAAATTTGCACTTTAGTCATATGAGGTTTTAGTGAAACGGGCCCCAGATTTCTAGCGGACAGATACAAGCACATATATACAACATCGTAATCATACCAGTATGTCTAGCTTTCCACAAGGGCAGGACAGAAATCTATCTTACTTGCTTCCCGATTGCGATTTTCTGATGCCTGGGCTCTTGGAGAAGTTTGTTTTTGGGGTAAACATGGTCCGTCTGGAAACAAGATGGACATCAAGTATGAAAACATGTAACTAGTGATGGAAAAACCAACGGATGGACTTTGAACAGCAGTGTCTTACTCTGGTATCAGGCACCCTTACTAAACAGGATCACTTCTAGTTTCTTCAATCCAACTGAAGAGTCGGTGTTAGATTATGAATCCTAATGGATGGATTCATGTGTAAGATACGCATACCATCCTCCCGATATCTCCTGTAGCCTATTTCACCAACATTGCAAAGTACATGTATACTTATCTAGTAAAGTATACTTTGAGGGAGTAATCTTTTTTTTTTCCTGAAATGCATTATTTTATATAGAACTAACCACTGCATATATTTGATGTCAGATTAAAAGTATGCAGAATTATTATACTAAATTTATTACATTATCACATAATGTAATAAATTCAGTTTAATAAAAATTGATAACTTTATCCTTAAATTGAAAATATCTCCCTCAAAGTATACCTTGCTAGATAAGTATACTTTGCCATGTTAATGAAAAATAGGCTACTGGTCTTTGAGGTAAATTGAGACACAGTCTAGCCAGTGCATCCATGCAGTCTTATCAGTCACTGATGTATAACAGCAATCAGCAAAACGATTATAGTATATTCATACAGTGAAACCTCTCTAGTCCGGACACCCTGGGAGGCCCCCAGTACAGTGGGAGGCCCCCAGGGTGTCCAGCTTAGAGAGGCTTCACTGTAAATCAGGCACTTAATAATTCCGAGACATAGTTGTGCGCTTTACGATTATGAACAGACATTTCATCTGGGATAAATGACGAAGAAACCCAAGAAAAATAAGATCACAGGTGTGTTATTGGTGTCCGGTTTAGAGAGGTTTAGAGAGATTGTATTTGGGAGACCGGCTGAGAAAGGGGATTATAGCTAAATGAAGTTCTTGTCGTGCAGAATCACTAGTACACACTCCCAAATACAATCAGATGATTTGATTGCGGCACTAGATTAGAACCCAAACATTTCAGAAATGAAATAAACCCTGTATAGACAGATTGCAACAAATACAATTTTCATTAAAGGCCATCCATCCTAGTAAATTCTATTGTCCAAGTGTTATGTTTTGGTTCAGCAGCCTTCTATCTCCTTAGTATATATTATACTGTTTATTCATCCAAGTGAAATGATTATCATAAACTAATGTGCAAGTACGGTAATTGGTCCTTCCATTAAACCAACAAGTGAGCATATGAAACCAAGTTTTAATTTTAGGACTCGACCACAATTGTCTTAACAGTCGGCTCACCTGGTTAAATGCACACTTTCTTACACTTTACACTGGTCATAGATGTCATAAGCCCCATTTGTCCGGTCAAATAGGCAGACAATCTACAGTGGTCAACATACCTGGGAGCCTCTGTATAGCCGGATGACTTGACCTTTGTTTTAAACGTCAGTGCCTGATGGTCCAGTATTTTACCTTTCTGAGGGGAATTCACAAAATCTGCAAGACATATTTCTCCATAGCAAGTCCATCGAGCTGGTGTGTTAGATATATAAACGCAGAAGAGATAAATATAAATGATAGAAGCCTTTATCATGTCAGATTTAATCAAGAGTGTGAGCGGTATTGTTAACAACTATGTGATAAACATCAATTTAACATTTGGTGGAGGTGTCAAATAGAACTTAGTACTGGGGACTAGTATAATGCATTATAGGAATGAATGGCCTTTTTGTGGAATTTATCGGGGTATAAACTTGGAAAAGTCGCGGGAATACTGGACGAAGGCCGGAAGGCCTCGTCCAGTATACCGCGACTTTTCCAAGTTTATATCCCCGATAAATTCCACAAAAAGGCCATTCATTCCTTATAATTCCAGCATTTGAAATAAATTCATCAAGAAAACGTGTTTATTTTCCGTTTTCTTAAGAATTATTTAACTGCGTCCTCACGGTTATGGAAAGTAGTTCGGCGTGGGAGTTTACTGGGATATAAATTTTGGACAGAGACTTGCTACGGGCCAATCAAATGTTAGGGAATTGTGCAAATATTTTTGTGCTGGAATTATAAGGAAAACAGAAATGTCTTTTAATGACATGTACTGCTTAGAAATAATTTGAAAATTAACGGGGTTACTTCTTTTAACATGATAAACAGAATGTAATAAAGTTGGTAAAGGAAAGTCAAGTAGAAATTGAGGTATCGTGTCATCAAGTTCTGATCGCTTGCAGCTGCCGTCCGTGCAAGTAAATACGTACATGTAATACATCATGTTTTATCAAATAGGCATATGAAAACAATAACAAAATTCAGTGAAACCTCTCTAAACCGGACACCCTGGGGGTCCCCAGTGTGTCCGGTTTATAGATGTTCCACTGTAAATCAGACATATGACTATACTAAGGTATGCGGCTGTGCTTTGCGAACTTGAACAGGCATTATCATCATAAATATACACCAATGAAACCCATAAAATTAAGGACACACAGACTGCCTGCGTGTCCGGTTTAGAGGGGTTTTACTGTACAGGCTTACCCTTTGGCCTCCTATCTTTATTCGACTCCTTTAGCTTGGGTTTGTACTCCGACCTCAGGGGAGAAT
Organism: Conchocele bisecta; assembly: GCA_029237695.1. Lineage (NCBI taxonomy): Eukaryota > Metazoa > Mollusca > Bivalvia > Lucinida > Thyasiridae > Conchocele > Conchocele bisecta. Next base: position 18,983,143 of record CM055269.1, on the reverse strand, counting down.
CCTCCAGGAGAGGTGCACTACAGGTTCATAAAGTGAAATGGATGTCATAGTAAATTGGGATTCTGTACGAGCTGTACATTCGTACAGTGGAACCTCTCTAACAGGAAACATAGAACACTACATTTCACAAGCCATTTATAAGAAAGGCATATGTTTGTCTATTGTTTTTTGGTGTTTAACGGCCTATCAACAGCTACGGTTATGTAAGGCTAAGCAAATTGATTCGATCCCGTTTTAACCTGCTGCATTGGGGGGAAACGGAATATTTACATCGAGAAAAAATATATTCAGCCGTGAAATTGGAATAACCTGACCTGGTGCGAGGTCCACGATACCACATCAAAGTCACTTGGCCCCTTCCCCTAAAATAGGATTACGATCAATCGTAATACTCACAGAAGGAGTATAACCAGTTTCAACTGTCACATACAAAATTCCAAGGACGTATGTGAGGGCCAAACCAGGTCTCCAATCGGAATTCCGGTAAGGATGAATCCCGATTAAATTAACCATCGCATACTCACACCTGCCACCCACAAAGGCAGATATGACTGTATGGTTATGTACCATAAGCAGTAAATGATCTTGCTTATTGGGGAGTGCAAACTTCATGTGGCTTAATAGTTTCGTTTTACTATTTATCTTATTCATATGGTACTGGAGAAATTAATAAATGAATAAATTATAACCGTCTTACTTTGATAAAACTGAGAGTGTTTTGTTACTCTCCTCAATCATGTCAATAGCTTGACCATCACTGGACACTGTCAGGATATCAAAGTCTTGATGCAGCTGTGGCTGTCCATTGGTGCCGGTACCCGTTTCTGACTGGTCGTTACGGCTTGTGGGTACTGCAGAAGTGGATGAGGTCGGGTTCCAGAAGAGAGCATGAACAACGCTCTGGAAATGGCTGCCAACAATACTCCATACCTGAAGGTGTAAATGTGGCTGTGACTGGAGAAATGGGGCCTCTTGAATGTGCGACCAGTGTAGATCCAGATCAGCCTGTGCATCCGCACAGTCTGATCAGGATTTACACTGTTCACCATTTCATCCATGAAACACCCGTAATGCTTCTAACAAGCAATATAGATCATTGTCAGAGCACAGGAGTGTGCTATTCGATCTGGAGCTACACTGGTCACAAATCCCATAAGCCACATTTCTCCAGTTAAAGCCACATTTGTGGCTTTGACTGGAGAAATGGGGCTTATGGGATTTGTGACCAGTGTAGCTCCTGGTCATATAGCACTCATGTAGCCCTATAACAATCTATATTGCTTGTTATAATCACGACAGTTGATTTATTGATGGAATGGCAAACAATGCAAAACAGGTTGCAAAGCTAATTATCTCGAAATAATGCCCTCGTTTGCTACGCTCACTCGTTTGTTGAGCGTAAGGAACCCAATCACTTATTACTGGATGTGACCTATATTTCAAGAGTAGGTCACGGTCACCTGAATGACAAGCGTGTTTAGCCACCAATGTGAGGAAGCTATTTTTGAAGTTTGGTAATGATTCGACCAATATATCACGAGATCCGCAACATTCAAAGTACTTCCAAAATTGTTGATGCCTACGATGACGCCTAGCCTGGAATTGTGACCGTTATGTCTCATTTTCCACTAATGGGGGAGTGACAAAAAATTAAGAACTATGAAACCTACTAAATACCTGACTTTGATTGGCTCCTTGTCCGAAGTATACGGAGCCCGCCGCATTCAACACTTTTGTCTCTACCTTCAAATCTTCACATGACATCATGGCATCTATAAACAAGAAATCAGTAACATTTATAAAGGATGAACCCTTCAAAACCATTCCAAGTCATTTGACATTTGAACACAAGGGTCACATGAGTAGGCTATAGAATGAAAGAGGATGGATGATGAAAAATAAGTATATGAAGTTTTAAGCCACTCGGTGCCGGGCACTCCGACTTACGGCAACAGAGATACTGTCTGTTCCACGTTTTGCTGCCGACGAACTTTTGGCTATTAAACACATTAAATCTAAGAAATATTTAAAAGTAAGTACTTTTCATCAATAACAAAAAAGTCACCCTCCCCAAATTTTTTATATTAATTTCATTTCGAAAAACGATTTTTCTATTGGAATTTAACATGGGGAGTCAATTTCCAAAATTTTGGAAATTGACTCTGAAACCTGGCGAGATAGCTTGAAAATGATGTAACTAAGAAAACAAGTTAGATTTTGAAAATCGGCCCAAAAATAAAAAATGTTTTTTAAAAAAATCTATTTTTAGCCCCCATGTTAAATTCCCATAGGAAAATCGTTTTTTCGCAATAAAATCCATATTTGATGGAATTTCATCACACATTTTTTTTTGGGGAGGGTGACTTTTTTGTTATTGATAAAAAAGTATTTACTTTTAAATAGTTTTTAGATTTAATGTGTTTAATAGCCAAAAGTTCGTCGGCAGCAAAACGTGGAACAGACAGTAGTAGTAGCTCGCCACAAACATTAACAAAAATCGCCACAAACATTAACAAAAATCTCAAACAGACAGATGGACAGACGGATAGGTATCTTGAAAAATATTTTTTGTGGTACAAAATAAAACAACACTACTTAGGCGAGCTGACGAAATGGATCAGATATAAAGCCTGAGAGTAAAAGAAAAACCTACATATGTAGATAATGCCATTATTTCATGTGATATACCGTAAAGATTCTAATAGAAGCCCATGCTCTAATAGATGCCCATGCTCTAATAGATGCCCATGCTCTAATAGATGCCCATGCTCTAATAGAAGCCCATGCTCTAATAGATGCCCATGCTCTAATAGAAGCCCATGCTCTAATAGATGCCCCTGCTCTAATGAAGCCCTGCTAATAAAGATGCCCATGCTCTAATAGAAGCCCATGCTCTAATAGATGCCCAGGCAATGCCCACTATAGATGCCCATAAGATAGCTCTAATAGATGCCCATGCTCTAATAGAAGCCCATGCTCTAATAGATGCCCATGCTCTAATAGAAGCCCATGCTCTAACAGATGCCCATGCTCTAATAGATGCCCATGCTCTAATAGATGCCCATGCTCTAATAGATGCCCATGCTCTAATAGAAGCCCATGCTCTAATAGATGCCCATGCTCTAATAATGCCCATGCTAATAGATGCCCATGCTCTAATAGATTGCCATGCAATGCCCCTAATAGAGCCCTGCTCCCTAATAGATTTCCATGCTAATAGAGCCCATGTCCCTAATAGCCCGCTCTAATAGATGCCCATGCTCTAATAGATGCCCATGCTCTAATAGAAGCCCATGCTCTAATAGAATGCCCATGCTCTAATAGAGCCCATGCTCTAATAGAGCCCAATGCTCTAATAGAGCCCATGCTCTAATAGAAAAAGCCCTGCTCTAATAGATGCCCATGCTCTAAGAGATGCCCTAATAGCTCTAATAGAGCCCAATGCTCTAATAGAAGCCCATCTCTATAAAGCCCAGCTAATAGAAGCCCATGCTCTAATAGAAGCCCGTGCTCTAATAGATGCCCATGCTCAATAAGATCAAGCCCGTGCTATAGAGCCCATGCTCTAATAGATGCCCCTCTCTAATAGAAGCCCATGCTCTAATAAAGCCCAGCTCTAATAGATCCCATGCTCTAATAGAAGCCCTGCTAATAGATGCCCATGCTAATAGAAGCCCATGCACTATAGAAGCCCATTCTCTAATAGAAGCCCGAGCTTTTTTACGTTGAAGATGACAGTTTGGCCGATTTTCACGAAATTAGTGCCTCTAATAAACGCCCAGTACCGACTAATTACCGGAGCTAATTGTCCAATTAGATTTTTTTTCTTTCCATTATTTCGAAAGCAACTTCCCTTAAAATCGGGGAAAAAACATAATTGCTACTTTCACTTTCAAAAGCGGAAGCGAAATTTGACTGTTTCCGGTGTCACAGTAAATTCCTCATCAGCAGTAGCTATTTGCACAGACACAGGGTGATCAGAATTTACTCGGTTACGGAGACGCCATTTTCAAAGCATCTCGAACCCGACAGATCCAAAACGCTGATGCTGACGAAACGTCCGTAGGCGTAAATCTGATCAGCATTAATGACTGATGCTGTCTTGATATACATTACCATTACATTTAACATTTCTACCGACTGTACCATAATGACCAGAGTGGGCCGAAACGTCTTGGCCCAAATGTTTATAAACTGACAGACAGTACAATCAAGTCTGGCGTTTGAGAGTAACGTCCCTTAGTTATGTTTTTGTTCAGATAGCAGAACATCGTATATTTTTTTTATCATTTTCCCTTTGCTGAATAACACTTGCCTCTATTAAACGCCCACCCTGTACTTCGGAGCCAGTGGTGATTCTAATAGACGCCCGGGCGTCTATTAGAATCTTTACGGTATATTTCACTCGTCTAGATTTCATGGCCATATTCTGCATTTATCAGGTCATGACTCAGAATTAATGATAAAATGTTAAAACTTTAAGGCAAATCTCAGACAGATAGATCGACAAATGAACAGGGTGGCGACTATATGTCCATACAAATATTTTATGCATACTTTGAGTTATGTATCGGACAACTCAAACAGGAGTCGTCAAATATAGTTACCAGTTACCTTGGAAGTCTATGTAGGCACACACATGCATGGACCTGGCGTCAAATTGCACCAACCCTGCTGTGGTTCCCACCAGTAACATTGGGGACAGCGTCAACAAGTGCCTGGAATCACAAGATGTCAGCATGAACAGGAACATGATGAAACATATCTAATGTATCTGGTCAAATGTTAATAACTTAAACGTTAACCCTTAGAATGTGGGAAATGACAACCGTTGTCTGCTATCGTTTCATTATCTGCCTTTACTCTCAATAAAAACATGGCTTGGAAGCAATTTAGAATCCTTTCCAATGGAAAAGATGGTAAACTATGTTTTTATTAATAAAAAGTGGGTCCCTGGAATCACAAGATGTCAGCATGTACAACAACATGACGAAATATATCCAATATATCTGGTCACATGTTGAGAACTTAAATATTGTCAAAACATTAACCCTTAGAATGTGGGAAATGAAACTGTTGTCTGCTGTTGTTTCATTATTTGCCTTCATTCTCAACAAAAACATGGTTTGGAAGCACTTTAGAATCCTTTCCAATGGAAATGATTTTAAAATGATGCTAAACTGTGTTTTTTGTTAATAAAAAGTGGAACTGAAAAAATAAAACAGCAGACGGCAACATTTAATTCAGGTTTGTAAGGTAAATATAGTGAATTGTTGATAGTTTCTAGTGGATTCAAATGGCAAAGGAAAGGAGCTTTTGGGCATTTAGAACAATTGGAGACAAGAATCCACTTGCACATTTAACCACAGGTGGGAGACTCGGACCTGTGACACAAAAAAAATGCCTATTACAAAAAATCCATTACCCGACCCACTTGTGCATTTAACCCTTAGACCACTACTCACAACAATTGTCGTCTGCTGTTGCTTTTATATCTTGCCTTATTTCTCAATAAAAACATGGTTTGACAGCACTTTAGAATCATTTCCAATGGAAATGATTCTAAAGTGCTGTCAAAGCATGTTGTAAATAATTATAAAGTGCTCTTAAAGCATGTTTTTGATGATAAAAATGGAAAATAGAAAATAAACAGCAGACGACAAAAAAAATAAGATAGCGGTCTAAGGGTTAACATGTTTAACCAGATAGACTAGTATCTATTCTGTTTTTGGTTGCGCAGGCTGATCTGAATAAGTTCTCTTTTGCCATGTGATAATAAACTGACTCAATGGTGATTTACCACTTCACTCACATGGCGACTGCACAATTCCTTCCCTTTAGGCTGATATGAGGCTACACTGGTTGCAAATGTTATACATTCTCACAAAACATGTGCCTGTGGCAGGGGGAATGAGGCTAATGCTATTTATGGCCAGTCCAGCTCTGAATCAGCTAGCGAACTCCTGCAGCCTGATAGGGTTGTCTATGTTTTCAGAGCTCCATATAAGGTGCGTATTTGCTTAAATACCCAATGAAAATTGCCAAAAACCAAATTGAAATTACAAGTAGTGACTCATACTGTATCAAAAAGCAATGAAAACATTTGTGGTATCTTTATCATGCTGCAGAAAACAATAAACAGATCACAAATATAGCATATTTCTCTTATTTTTCCATGAAAACACATCTTGGCATTTCAGTAGAATTGTCTCCCTGGAGACAATTCTAATGAAATGCCAGGAGATGTTTTCATTTAGAAGTAAACTATTCAATAATTGCAGTCTGCTGATATGTAAACAGTATTGAGATTTTATTTTACCCATTTAAAATTTTGAAATACCCTATTGCTTCAGAAAAGATGGAGTGACAATACTCAATTACTAATTCCTTATCTGGAGCCCTGGGGGCCGTTTCACTAAACTTCTTACGACTAAAATGTTCGTAAGTGCAAAGTTATGATAGTCTGTAAAATTTCACAATAACATAATTTTTCTTGCAAAAAATTATTGGATTTACATTTATTGAGTATAGGTTTAAATCCATTAATTGAAATTTCCAGACGATCCTAAATTTGCACTTACGAACATTTTAGTCGTACGAAGCTTTGTGAAACGGCCCCCGGGTTTGTTAATTGTATGACAAGAGTATCACTGGCTTAACGTCAATCAGTGTAGACATTGATCAGACTGCGCGGATGAGCAGGCTGATCTGGATTTACACTTCTCACAGATGTCATTTATTTAAACCCCAATTCTCCAGTCACAGCCACATATAATCTCATACACTGATTCAATGGACAGTTATCAATTCTCCCTCCCAAGCATCACTAGACTAACATGCAATGTCTCTATATCATTTTAACCCTTAGACCACTACCTTAATTTTTTGTCGTCTGCTGTTTATTTTCTATTTTCCATTTTTATCATCAAAAACATGCTTTGACAGCACTTTAGAATAATTTACAACATGGTTTGACAGCACTTCAGAATTATTTCCATTGGAAATGATTCTGAAGTGCTGTCAAACCAAGTTTTTATTAGAGAAATAAGGCAAGTATAAAAGCAACAGCAGACGACAATTGTTGTGAGTAGCGGTCGAAGTGTTCACTTTTATTTTTCAGTATCTGGCTTTTATCATTTATTATTTACTTTGTTATAGATAGTAATGTCATAGTGCCATGTCTAAAACATCTATTTACTTAACAACTCCACTTGTATTCTGCAGGAAGTAGTCAGCCCGCCCGACACAGCTGGCCCGTGCCCCAGGGATCCCCCGACGGGCTGGTAGGTGAAGTATAGGCCCAGGACAGAGTAGCCCGCCTCCACCGATGTCTCCTCCATGTCCGAGGCCTCCGAGGCAGAGTTGGTCTTGTCTGGCTGCCTCCATGCAGGCACACTACTGATAGTCACAGGCCCGGCTGGGAGTAGTAATATTTGTATTAAAGGTACATGCCCACTTAGTAGGCACAAAATGTTCTTTATAGGAAATAAGTGTACAAGTGTGTCACTATTCCACCAGTTGTAAAAATTATGAGTGCCTGCTATACAGAAAAAAATATAATTTTGTAATATTTATTTATTGACTCGAGGTGGTATATTTTCTGGCTATTTTCATATGCAAATGAGGCATGATATTTTTTAATTATTTATACTACATGTACATGTAATTAAATGCGTCACCTGAAAAAATTATATTTTCGACAGATTATAAAGTATGATCATTGCACATCAAGAAAATAAATACAGAGAATAAATAGTAATGTCTGTTAACATTTTAAGGAAACACGGTCATCACCCCTGATATCAATGCTGAAATTTATGTCTGATACAAGAAACGAGGCAAAGCCACGAAGGCCAGGTTTTTTCCAAGCATGGACACTTGGATAACATAATTATACCCACTTTTTGTAGACTAGATGGCCGTGGTCTGCATGTCGCGCCTTGGGGCGAGGCATGGACACTAAAAAAAATAGATATAGTAGATGGAAAAACTTTAACAAAAAAACTTTAACCGGACACACGGACGGACGGACGGACGGACGTATGCCAAAATGCCGACGATATCGCGCTTTTTCTTTCCGCAAGCGGGTGCGACAATGATGATAAACACGTGAAGTGAAGGTAATGGGTGAAGCAGTTGCAGAGACATAGTACACGAAAAAACTTGAACAAATAAATTCAAAGTAATTTGACCTTGACATTGCGCACAGGGGCCGCACGGTTGGGGGTTAGAATGAAAATATGGACGATGATAAACACCCATGTGAAGTTTCAAGGTAATGGGCGAAGCAGTTGCAGAGATATAGTATAACGATAAAGTTTTAACCAAAAAATTTAACCAGACGTACGTTAAAAAGTTAACGTTGAAAATGGCTAAGTCAATTACGTAGAAATAATAGGTGAAGGTAAACAAATGGTCACATGTTGGATAGTTGTATGTGGTAGTCACCCCTTGATTATGAAGCTGTGAAAGTTTGGTGGTCCTAGGTGGTACAGTAACAAAGAAATGGACTCAAACACGAAAACGTAACATTGATTGTGGACGCCGCCCGCCCGCCCGCCCGCCCGCCCGCCGCCCGCCTGGCTTTCACCAATCCAATAGCCTGGATTATTTTCCCAAAAACCTGGCTAAGGTCTGATCAACATCACAAGTATTAAATAAACCGACTACTGACAGATATATCATAGATTACAAAGAAAAATTGTCTGAAATGGTGATTTATAAACACTTTACCAATATTGAAAACCAAAATATTATAGTAATTTCCAATAATCTCCGAAGGGAAGCACATTTAATACACAATGTTTTAAAGTCACTCATTACATTTTCGACCATGTGGTTGAAAATTTAATAAAAAGAGTGACTTTCAAACAAAAAATATTATAATTTGTTCACCATTTCATGAGGTAACATCACTTTATAATCCATTAAACTGCATACAAACTGCAAAGTGACACCAGTAACAAAAGAAAAGTTGTAAATCAATCCAGCATTTATACCAGGTTTTGTTTCAACTTGTGCCATTTTCTGAGCTTCACGTTGCTTGGCTATCACCTTGGAGATATCTAGCTGATGTAGACAACGGAACCCGTTGCCATCTGTCAGGTCGAAGATTCGGACCTAGTTACAGAAAGCATAATTACTTTTCTATTGCTTGTACATCTTCTACAGAACAGTACCAGTACAGTTGAACCTCTCTAAACTGGACACCCTGGGAGGTCCCCAGGGTGTCCGGTTTAGAGATGTTTCACTGTATATCAGGCATTTGATCATTCTGAGCCATAAGTGTGTGCTATGCAATGACGTAGACACATTATCAGTTATCACCTTACATATATGTCCAAGAAATTCATCAAAAATAAGATAACACGAGTTTTTTTGGTGTGCGGTTTAGAGGGGTTACACCGTACATGCAAAATTATCCAGCATGAAATGGGAATATTGCCTTTATGAAAAGTCAAGACTCAAACCATAATGTATATCTGCTCCATGCTAAGATGTAAATTATTCATTGAGCCTGATAATTATGCAAATGACGATGCATATTAGGATTGTGAGTGGGTATTCTGACTGGAATCTACAATGGTCCATATAAATTCAGTCGGAACGGAAAGTGAAAAGGAATGGGTTTTACGTCCCAGCAACAGCAACAGCTAAGGTCAAGTATAGATGAGAAATACTATATATAGTATTTTTCATGTCTATGCCGGGGATTGAACTTGCAACCTCTGGAATTGAACTCCAGTGTCATGGGGCCCGTTTCACTAAACTTCGTACGACTAAAATGTTTGTAAGTGCAAAATTATGATAGTCTGTAAATTTCACATTAACATTGTTTTCTTGTAAATAATTATTGGATTTACATTTATTGAGCATATGCTGCTTATGCAGCCTATGCTCAATAAATGTAAATCCATAAATTGAAATTTACAGACGATCTTAAATTTGCACATACGAACATTTTAGTCGTAAGAAGTTTAATAGTGAAACAGGACCCTGACCTCTAGGCTACAATCCATCCCTCAGTCGATGGAACGAAGCAAAATGGTTATACATAAACAGCTAATGAGAAGTAACTAAACTGCCTCGAACTACTCCATCAGTAAATACTGACATTAAATAAGGCATCGCTGCAGTAACTAAACTAGCCCCAATATGGCACCGACGTTTTCATATTCAATCAGATTGAACATGTAATTGATTTTTCAACATCATACCCTGTCATTAGAAAGGCATGCCCCGTAATGAAGCCATTAATAGCCCTTTAAACACTAGATACCCATATGCTAATGTTTGCAAACAGTGCAGGTCCAGATGAGTCGGCTCGTAACGAGCCGGCTCATCAGGATCTGCACTGTTTATAGATACAAAATCAACAGGTATTTTTTATATTCAACGGAACAGTCGGAACATTAACATTAAACGTCCATTCCAGTTACTTAAAGGTGAATGTGTGAACTAACGCTTACCACACCATCAGCAGTTCCGATTGCCACGTGTGGTTGCTGGGGACTCATTGCTATACTGATGAATGGGGACGCAGTCAGGATGGCAGACTGGTACACCAGACTCAAGTCGGCTAAATTCCACACCTGTATCGAGTAAAGGATGGTTGGATTGTTTGGGTTGTTGTTTAATAGCCTGTTTCACAAAACATTGTACGACTAAAATGTTCGTAAGTGCAAATTTAGGATCGTCTGGAAATTTCAATTAATGGATTTACACTTATTGAGCATAGGCTGCATATGCAGCCTATGCTCAATAAATGTAAATCCAATAATTGTTCACTAAAAAACATTGTTAATGTGCAATTTACAGACTATCATAATTTTGCAGTTACAAACATTTTAATCGTACAAAGTTTAGTGAAACGACGCCCAGGTGTGGTCATGTTAGGCCAAGAGAGTGGAAGGATACAGGTATAAAGAGAATGATGAGTAGCTGATATTTTGAATAGGCCTTAATATCACATGTCAATCATTGTTATGCCGTGTTTTAGCCCATTTCATAAATGTGATACGACACGCGTGTGATAACACCTGGAGCGAATTTGATTGGCTAACCGCATCACCATAATTACGTATTCGCATTATGTGTCAACGTTCTGTCAAATGAATAAAATAGAGACCTAACAAATGACGTCTGTAATGGCGCGACAAAGCAATGATGTTTTGACGTTGACGTCATCATGTCTAAAACGTCATTAGAAGTCTGCGACTCATTAAAATTATTGCAATTTTTGGAAAGAGCCTGCTGTTTGATAAAAAGAAATGTTTACAAAGAACAAGAACCTATTAAATGGCACATTTATAGCTAGTATATATCTGTGGATATTTTCAACTGATTTTTCAACATGTTCATATAAAGTTTAAATCTGATACACAGGACCATAAAATTAAGTCCCCATTCAGAAGAACTAGGCTACGGTGAAGGTGTCTTGCCTTAAGACACTCCGAAATGACCAATCACGTTCCAGCATGATTCAAACACAGAACACGTGGTACGAAGTTCAACACTAAACACTGAGCCACCCTGGCTCTCTAAACTGACAAAGTAATAATATAAAATAATGGGTAAAATACTATAATTTCACTTATGCCCCACAAAACTGAACAATAAAAAGTATCACGCAAAAAAAAAGAAAAAAAGACCAGTAGGTTTGAAATTTGTGTCTGGGACTGGAGAAATGGGGTTTATGGTATGCGTGACCAGTGTAGCTTGTGATCAAATAGCACACTCGTGTAGCATGACAACTATCTATATTGTTAGAAGCATGTCGTTGTTTCATTGATGGAATGGCAAACAATGCAGATCCTCATCAGCCTGTGCGGATGCACAGGCTGATGACGATCTACACTGTTTGCAAAACACATAAGCCCCATTTCTCCAGTCACAACCACATATTATGAAAGCATTTTTTTCTTAACTTGATGTACTGTATGAAGCAAGAAGATGGGGTAATGTAAATTTATTTTGCAAAGTCCAATTATTTCAGTAAGTCCTACCTTGTAGGTTCTGTCATCGGAGATGGAGACAAGTGTGGCGGTGTAGTGGGGACAGAATTCCGCACAGGTCACAGTGCTGGTGTGACCTTCCAGGGTCGCCACCTTACACTCCCTCTGCAATGGCGCCCACATGTCCATTCATACATTCTGGTGTTGACATTTATAATAGCATACAAGGTACATGATTTTGAATGTGATGACTTAAAGGTACATGTCCACTCAGTAGGCACAAACTGTTCTTTATAGGAATTAAATAGGTTTATAATTGTGTCACTATTCCACCAGTTCTAACAATTATGAGTGCCAGCTATACACCATTACCCCACGTATTGATTGGCATTATTATACATATTATATAATACGTAAATTTCCACACTGATATCAGGGGCTATAACAGTGTTTCTTTAAAATGTTAACGGACATTACAATTTATTCTCTGTATTTATTATTGTTTGATGTGCAATGATCAAACATTATAATCTGTCGATAATATTTTTTTTTCTTCAAATGATGCAATGAATTAGAATAAATAGTTACAAAATGTCAGGTCTCATTTGCATATGAAAATAGCCTGATACCACCGCGAGTCACTAATCAGTAAAATACATATTACTAAATGATTATCTGTATAGCGGGGCTCCAGATAAGCTGCGTATTTGCATAAATAAACAATTAAAATTGCCAAAAACCCAATTGAAATCAGAAGTAGTGAGTATCAAAAAGCAACGAAAACTTTCTGGTATCTTTATCATGCTACAGAAAACAATAAACAGACCACAAATAGAGCATTTTTTTTTTTTCCATGAAAACACATCTTGGTAAGGGGACAATTCTAATGAAATACCAAGATGTGTTTTCATTTAGAAGCAAACTATTGAATAAGTGCAGTCTGCTGATGTGTAAACAGTAGTGTGATTCTATTTACACAATTAAAATTTTGAAATACCCAATTGCTTCTGAAATGATGGAGTGACAATACTCAATTCCTAATTCCTAATTCCTTATCTGGAGCCCTGTTTCACTCCTAAATAACTACAATGCAATTTGATGTCAATTTTTCAACTATCCAGTTGTCACAAAATGATTTTCAGACTAGCTATGAAAAGGGGTGTTTTGTTTCTACCAAATATGAACATTACTTGCAAAAGTGCAGATCCACATGAGACGGCTCATCTTGATCTACACGGTTTACAAACACCACTATAGAGCTCTGTAGTATTGAATGGGTTAAAGGGCAAAAAATACATGTATATATAAACAAGAGGGCCATGATGGCCCTAATTCGCTCACCTGACTCCATGAACACCAGAGGAGAATGTGACATTGAGTTCATGTGTTTTAAAACATTGTGCTATTTTTAGATGGCGGTCATCTGGGATTAAGCCACGACTCATTTTACCAAATATGAAAATGCTTCACCCAAGGATCTTAACTTACTATGAAGTTTGGCCAGCATCGGCCATGTGATTCCTGAGAAAAAGACGTTCAAAATCTTGAATAAATGGACCTTTTGGAGGCCATTATGGATGACATAATCATCCGATTCCGACAAATATTGCACCAGAGCAATCACCTCATCGATACCTTCAATTTGATATATGACATGAGCATATTTGGTCCAAAATAAAATTTGACCCCACGGGCCACGCCCATTTTTCACCCCGGGGTCACCATTTTAACACCTTTGAAAGAGCATTCTACGTCGATCATTCCTACCAAGTTTCGTCGAAATCCGGCTGGCAGTTCATGAGAAGAAGATTTTTTAAGAATTTGTGCATTTTTAGATGGCGGCCGTCTTGGATTAGCGACAACCTCCGTTTTAACAAATCTGAAAAGGTTTCACCCATGGACCATAACTGTGAAGTTTGGCCACCATGGGCCAAGCGGTTCGTGTGAAGAAGAATTTTGAAATCTCTAATATTTAAAGAACGACCTTTTGACCTTTCGGCGGCATTCTTGGATGACATGACCATCCAATTTCGATAAAATAATGTACCAGAGCGATCGCCTCTTTGATACCTTCGATTTGATATAGACATGACCATATTCGGTCAAAAATACCCCATTTGACCCACGGGTCACGCCCATTTTTGACACCGGGGTCACCATTTTAACAACTTTGAAAGAGCATTGTACATCGATCATTCCTACCAAGTTTCGTCGAAATCCGGCTGGCGGTTCATGAGAAGAAGATTTTTTAAGAATTTGTGCTATTTTTAGACGGCGGCCATCTTGGATTAGCGACGACCTCCGTTTTAACAAATCTGAAAAGGCTTCACCGATGGACCATAACTGTGAAGTTTGGCCACCATGGGCCAAGCGGTTCGTGTGAAGAAGAATTTTGAAATCTCTAATAAAAGAACGACCTTTTGACCTTTCGGCGGCCATCTTGGATGACATGACCATCCAATTTCGACAAAAAATGCACCAGAGCGATCGCCTCTTTGATTCATTCGATTTTATATAGACATGACCATATTCGGGCAAAAATAAAATTTGACCCCAATTTGACCCCACGGGCCACCACGCCCATTTTATTTTTGACCCAGGTTCACATTTTAACAAATTTGAAAGAGCATTGTACATCGATTATTCCTACCAAGTTAAGTCGAAATCCGGCTGGCGGTTAATGAGAAGAAGATTTTTTAAGAATTTATGCTATTTTTAGACGGCGGCCATCTTGGATTAGCGATGACCTCCATTTTAACAAATTTGAAAAGGCTTCACCCATGGACCATAACTTTTAAGTTTGGCTACCATGGGCCAAGCGGTTCATGTGAAGAAGAATTTTGAAATATCTAATAAAAGAACGACCTTTTGACCTTTCGGTGGCCATCTTGGATGACATAACCATCCGATTCCGACAAAAAATTCACCAGAGTGATCGCCTCATTGATACCTTCGATTTGATATATGACATCACCATATTTAGTCAAAAATAAAATTTGACCCCAATTTGACCCCACGGGCCAACCCCATTTTTGACTCCGGGGTCACCATTTTAACAACTTTGAAAGAGCATTGTAAATCGATCATTCCTACCAAGTTTTGTCGAAATCCGGTAGGCGGTTCTTGAGAAGATTTTTGAAGAATTTGTGCTATTTTTAGACGGCGGTTCTTGAGAAGATTTTTGAAGAATTTGTGCTATTTTTAGACGGCGGCCATCTTGGATTATGTGATGACGTCATTTTAACAATTTTGTAATCCCCTACCTAAGGACCATGACCATGAAGTTTGGTGACTAGAGGCCCAATGGTTACCGAGGAGAAGACGTTTGAAAATGTTCACGGACGACGGACGCCGGACGCATTGCGGTAACAATAGCTCACATGAGCTTCGCTCAGGTGAGCTAAAAACTACAAACCTTAGCCTCCAAGACAATAATTTCACAGCCGCAACACACGGCCACCAAAGAATCGTTGGGACTGAGACAGCTATGGTGTACCCTGCCCAGTGTTGTACCAATCACCTTCCCTCGTATACTCTCACCTGAAATGTTGCGTGAATTGAATTGACTTTTCCAACAGTATCTACATTGCATAATAATTCCAGCACAAAAATATTTACACAATTCCCTAACATTTGATTGGTCTGTTGCAAGACTCCGTCCAAAATTTATATCCCAGTAAACTCCATGCCGAACTACTTTCCGTAACTGTCAGGCGCAGTTAAAATAATTCTTAAGAAAACGGAAAATAAACACATTTTCTTGATGAATTTATTTCAAATGCTGGAATTATAAGGAATGAATGGCCTTTTTGTGGAATTTATCGGGGATATAAACTTGGAAAATTCGCGGGAATACTGGACGAGGCCTTAAAAAATTACAATTTTCGGGAAAAAATAAAAAAAAATATTTTTTTTTTTCTCGAAAATTGTAATTTTTTATGGCTTCGTCCAGTATTCCCGCGACTTTTCCAAGTTTATACCCCGATAAATTCCACAAAAAGGCCATTCATTCCTATAACAAACACAATGACTAAACGAAAGCTGCAATATAAATGGCACCCACCATGAGTGCCAAAATGAGTTGTGTATCAATCTCGGTATCTGTATAGAAGTACCTTTGTCTAGTTGTTGTCGTGCGAGTTGCAGGTTCCAGACAATGACGTAATCATCAGCGGCGGACACCAGCAGTTTTGGGCTGGAGTGGCTACCAAAGGCCAGTGATGTCAGGATCTTTCTGTGGCCTTCCAGCTCCAGGGGCTGTAAACAGGGCATCTTTCATGTGGCTGTGACTGGAGAAATGGGGCTTATGGGATTTGTGACCCGTATGTGTAGTTTCTGATCAAATAGCACACTATTGTAACCTGATAATGAGGAATGGCGAACAGTGCAGATTCTGATCAGACTGTGCGGATGCACAGGCTGATCTGAATCTACACTGGTCGCACAACCCGTAAGCCACATTTATCCAGTGAAAGCCACAATAAGACATGACTGTGTTTGTGTCACGTCTCCCAAGTACGGTAATAACAATGGTCCCATGAACAGGGGCATTATTTTGTACTGTGACTGGATAAATGGGGCTTATGGACTTTGTGGATATTCAAACTTCTGACCTTCTAGTGCACTCTTGAAGCCTCATAAGGATAAACACTATACATGTACATTAGAAGCATTACGGTGACATTACCAGTGTTTCAATGACTGCATGGCGAACAGTGCAGGCCCTGATCAGACTGCACGGATGTGCAGGCTGATTTGGGGCTACACTGGTCGCATAACCAATAAGACCCATTTCTCCAGTCTTAGCCACATATATTCATATATTGCATATATTCATTAAATGAGTGCTCATTTCATAACAGGGCAAGGTTGTGGCAACTGAGTTTCAAAAATATCATATTATATCAATACGACCATTAGATTATATTTAGTTCATAAGCACAGCAACATACATGAAAACTGTGTTGATTTGCATAGTTATTACACTAGTGTATTATGAGTTTTAATACACTGTAAAAGCCAATTTAATGCAATAAATACAATTATACAAAATTAGTCAATCCAGTTCACAGGTGACGGGGGAAAAAAATCACCTGACAGAATATATAGAAAATTATACAATGATAGATTATCAGATTATTTTTTTCCAATCACCTGCGCATCCAGGTGATAATATGAGACAACTGTCGTAAGCCATGTGATTTTGTAGATGATTAATGCAAGATGTGTGTTATAGGAATGAATGGCCTTTTTGTGGAATATATCGGGGTATAAACTTGGAAAAGTCGCGGGAATACTGGACGAAGGCCGGAAGGCCTTCGTCCAGTATTCCCGCGACTTTTCCAAGTTTATATCCCCGATCATTCCTTATAATCCTGCATCTCTTAAATAAATTCATCAAGAAAATGTGTTTATTTTCCGTTTTCTTAAGAATGTTACTGAAAGTAGTTCGGCGTGGAATTTACCGGATATAAATTCTGGACAGAGACTTGCTAAGGGCCAATCAAATGTTAGGGAATTGTGTAAATATGTTTGTACTGGAATTATCATCTAATGAAAAATAGAAGGCGATCACCGGGGAGTGTCTCACCCACTAAACGAGGCGATCACCATGAAGGTCAAGGTCACCAAAGTCAAGATATATGAGGAAATCCAAAATTATTGATATGAAGGTGAAGCACAGCAAGGTCAAGGTCACACAAACGCCACTAGGTGCATGGATACTGTAGCCATCAAAGTGAAGAATGAAGTTATTGGTGAAGTTTGGTAATCATCCGACTAACGGATCAAGAGATTTTCAACATTTGGAAAATGATTAACACAAAACTAAAGGTCACCAAAGTGATGATCAAGATCAACGGAATTACACTGGATGGATGGCTATCAATGTGAGGAAGCTAATTATGAAATTTGGTAATGATATCACTAACGGATCAGGAGATATTCAACAGTTGGACATACGTCAAAAATTGTTGACACCAAGGTGAAGGTTACCAAGGCCAAGGTCAGTCGAATTACACAGGTAAATATACATCAATGTTTTGGATGTACATCCAAAATTATTGACATGAAGGTCGAGGTAACCATAGTCACAGTGCCCGAATGCGACACTGAGCGGATAGCGATCAATGTGTAGAAGCTATTGATGAAATTTGGTAAAATGATCCGACTAATGGATCAGGAGCCCTGGAGGTATTCAACATTTGGTCGTATCTACAAAATTATTGACACAAAGGTTGAGGTCGCCAAGGTGAAGGTCAAGGTCACCCGAATGGCAGTGGATGGATAGCCATCAATGTTAGAAAGCTATGGCTGAAATTTTGTAACGATCCGACTAAAGGATAAAGAGATACGGGAAATTTGGCTACAAAAGTTAGGTCCCACAAAGGTTAAAGTTACCAAGGTGAAGGTCAAGGTCACCCGACAGTGGCTAGATAGCAATCAATGTGAGAAAGCTATTGATGAAATTTGGAAATGATCTGACTAAAGAATCAAGAGAAATGGGAAATATTGCTACATCCGAAATTTACGTTCCACACAGGTTAAGATCACCAAGGTGACGGTCAATGTATTTTCTAAGTAATTTGACCTTGACCTTGTTAAAACTTTAACGTGGACGGACAAACAGACTGACGGAATTACGAAAACTATATACCCCTCGACATACTTTGTCTGCAGGGGTATTATAACAAGAGGCCCAAATGGGCCTGTATCGCTCACCTAAAAGCCTCCATAGTGGTCATCTTGATTTCACATTTAGACTCTTCACTTACAACTTCAAATGTTCCACAGAATTTGTTGGTACCTTCTGATCTAACATATTGCGAATGTGCATGTGAATTTATTGCTATACCTTCGATTTGATATATAAAATGACCATATTCGGTCAAAAATAAAATTTGACCCTTATTATTTGACCCCTCGGGCCACGCCCATTTTTGACCCAGGGGCCACCATATGAACAAATCTGAAACAGCGGATAACTATCAATCATTCTTACCAAGTTTCGCCGATATCGGCCTGGAGGTTTGTGAGAAGAAGATTTTTTGACAATTTGACCTACTTCTCAACGGCGGCCATCTTGGATTTGGTGATGACCTCCATTTTAACAAAAATGAACAGGCTTCACCCACAGACCATTACAGTTAAGTTTGGCCAATATCGGCCAAGCAGTTCACAAGAAAAAGACGTTTGAAATCTTTAGTAAAAGAATGACCTTTTGAACTATCAGTGGCCATCTTGGATGACGTAATCATCTGATTTAGACAAAAAATTCTCCAGAGTGATCGTCTCGTCAATACCTTCGATTTGATATATTATATGACTATATTCGGTTAAAAATAAAATTTACCCCTATTTGACCCCTCGGGCGACGCCCATTTTTGAGCCAGGGGCCACCATATGAACAAATCTGAAACAGCGCTAACTACCGATCATTCATACCCAGTATCGTCGAAATCGGCCTGGCGGTTCGTGAGAAGAAGATTTTTTAAGAATTTGACCTACTTCTCAACGGCGGCCATCTTGGATTTGGTGTATGACCTCCATTTTAACAAAAAATGAACAGGCTTCAACACAGACCATTACAGTTAAGTTTGGCCAATATCGGCCCAAGCAGTTTACAAGAAAAAGACGTTTGAAATCTTTAGTAAAAGAATGACCATTTGAACTATCGGTGGCCATCTTGGATGATGTAATCATATGATTTAGACAAAAAATGTTCCAGAGTGATTGTCTCGTCAATACCTTCGATTTGATATATTACATGACTATATTCGGTTAAAAATAAAATTTGACCCCTATTTGACCCCTCGGGCGACGCCCATTTTTGACCCACGGGCCACCATATGAACAAATCTGAAACAGCGCTAACTATCGGTCATTCATACCAAGTATTGTCGAAATCGGCCTGCCGGTTCGTGAGAAGAATTTGACCTACTTTTTCATGGCGGCCATCTTGGATTGTCGATGACCTCCATTTTAACAAATCTGAAATGGCATCACCCATATATCAACCCTGTGCAGTTTAACCAATATCGGCTCAGCAGTTTGGGAGAAGAAGATGATTGAAAATGTTCACGGACGGACGGACGGACGGACGACGGACACTTTGCCATAACAATAGCTCACATGAGCTTTGCTCAGGTGAGCTAACAAGTATACACTGATACGTTTGCTTACCTTGCAAGTGATATTCTGGAGACTCCAGACACCAACCGAGCATCTGGTTAATGGCAGGGCTAAGTAGACGCCATCACAGGCTAGTTGCATATGGGCGGGGACGAATGCCGACCGCAGTGACCGTACATGGCTAATGTCCATCCTGCAATGAACATCATTAAAGATCCTAAGATAATGATATCCACACCTATCAAAGAAATTGGCTCTCTGTTAAACGTTCAGCCCATTAATTGCTTGTGACTATGCCATATGTATTAACCCATTCACCCCTAAGAAACTGACATGTTGAGTTTGTCGAGACTGTTCCATTATGCAGAAAGTGGGGTCCCGATTTTTACATTACTAAATGTTGCATGGAATTTTCTTATCATGTTCAGGGATTCCTCCTACAAAACAGGGATCTCCGTGACCCCAGTAGCCGATTTCATCAAAGTATACTTTGAGGGAGTAATCATTTATTTTTCCCGAAATGCATTATTTCATATAGAACTAATGACTTTATATATTTGATGATTAAAAGTGTTCAGAATTATTATACTGAATTTATTACATTATCAGAGCCAAAATGGCTGTGATAATGTAATAAATTCAGTATAACAAAAAAAAAAAATTATCCTAAAATTGAAAATTTCTACCTCAAAGTATACTTTGGTAGATAAGTATACTTTGCAATGTTGGTGAAATAGGCTACAGGACACTGCGACTGTCGATCCCTGAATACATTGCAAATAGCTAAATAACATTTTTTTGCGAAATAAAAGTATAAGTTTGAAAAATATATATTACAAAACTGTATTAATAGTAGTTTGTAGTAAGAGCCTAAGAGGGGAATGTGTTATAAAGTGAAAAATATCTTGGCGGCTGGGGTCGAACCCACGCCGCCAGCGTGTGAGGCGAACACTCTACCACGTCAGTATAATAGCAGGCTTGTAAAAATGTTTGATTATCCTACTATGGCCTTAATACTACAATACACCACAGGTTGAAGTAACCGACCGAGGTCTATAAATACATGCCTAAAAGCATCCATAAATGAAGAAAAAAATAAGCTAAAAAAAATTGTCTTACTCCCTCTATAACACTTATGATGGATCAATCAGTCTTTCCAAATGTGTGTTTGAAGTATTCTTTGTTTACTTTCTACTTCGTGGAGAGCGACCTAAATATTTTGATAATACACACTGAACTGGGACGAATTGTATGCATGGCCCCTGCTCTGAATAACAGCAAAGCGAAGTATGAATGTCAATGCCCTGCAGGTCTTTTTATATATTTTAGTGGGCGAAGTGTAAATCGAGGGTTCAGCGCAATACGGTCGTAACTCACTTTTTTTCCGAAATGGACTTTTTTGCATTTTCTAATGTATTTTCTAGTAATACAGCATATGTAAAAAGATTAGAATTGAATTCCAATATTTAAGGCTATAAATGGTCATTTGGCATAAGGTCGTAACTCAAAATCGCAAAATAATCTCAGCGCAACACAGTCGTAACTCCAGTTATTTGTACAACAGTTTTGCGCTGCATTTTATACAATAGTATTGTAGCTCCACAATGATATTTTGATATATAAATAAAGATCAAGTTGTAGTTTGTCAGAAAATAATATTACATTTAAAAATTATTATTTTTTTATTAAAAAGAGTGAAAATAATGTTTAACTGACAAAACCGCAATACGTTAACAAAAAAATAATTTATTTTTTCCGAGTTGGCATTTTCCATTTTATTTGACATTAATAAACATGAGCACCTGTAATGTAAATTACATGTAATGTAAATATTTAATGCTAAACATTATTAATGCATGCTGCATTTAGCTGTAGCATTTAAAAATACTTATAAAATTAAACAATGTTTCACTGACGAAGCCAAATAAAGTTCAGCCAAAAAAATTTTTTTTTTTTAAATTTTATTTAATTGTTCAATATAAATTGCAAATAAAGGGAGAAATAAGTGGTACTGTATATAGTTGAAAATGAGGTTGACCTCATGGTCAGGAGAAAAATAGATTTAAACATTATTTGTATAATCTTAAATGCAATCTGAACGGAATATGCCTATAGTCCGGAAGTTGTATGTACCGTATTTATGAAAATGCGTATTAATTACATTTTTGTTCAAATTGTCACATTCAATTCCATGACTTGTTTGTAATCTCAGGTAGTATTATGTTAGTGTGTGTATCCTATAATAGATACATTCAATTCAATTGGAGGAGACTGTCACATTGTAAGTAAAAAAAAACAACACCTAATTGTGTCACTGGTAGGTGTGATTTCACTGGCTGTAGCTGCACTATAGCTGGCAGTTTCCTGCCGAAGATTTAGGAGCTCCTGTGCTGAGCATACGATAGAATTGTCATATTTTCTAATAAATCTTTACTTATAGAGATCAGACATTCATGAATGAATTAAGTCACTTAAACATGATTGAACTATATAGTCAGCATAGTTTGTTTCAGATCAATATTTTATGATTTCACAGCCTATTTTGCTTTTAAAGGTTCATGTTTTCGTCATATCTGTTGTCAGTGATAAACATAAGACAGTCATTATTATAATATCAAAGCATATATTATATGGTCATAAATGGTGTTGTAAACATAAAACAGTCATTATTATAATATCAAAGCATATATTATATGGTCATAAATGGTGTTGTAAACATAAGAATGCAATGTTACAGAGTACCTGAATTATGTTAGTATAGTTTGGCGCGGAAGTCTAAAATTACTAGACTATGTATGTGCCAGCGGCTTTATCATGGTCTTACAAAGCAGCTAATTCAGTGTCATAGAATTGGTGACTGATGGCGTCATGAAAAACTATTGTTAATTCAAACATGACACATGTTACACATGCATGGGTATTACCAGATAAATGCTCCCTTACTTTCTAAAATCTATTATGTTTCATAATTAGTGTAGTTGACTATGTCTTTCTCAAACCGTGTTTTCATATAATTTACTGTTTACATTGTTTTATTAGACACTTTATACTAATCTATAATGTCTAGTTACAGAAATCATGGAAATATATCTTCAATACAGAATAATGTAAAAATGATTATATAATTTCATTCCAATATTCAAGGCTAAACATGGTTATGTGGAATATCCATGTGTCATTTTAATACGAGTTAAAAGCGAGAAAGCCAAATAATTTCTGACGTAACTCGAGCTAAAATTGTATTTTTCCAAAACTAATCCGCAATTTTTAAGCTTGGATAATGCATGAATTTTTATAAATTGCTATGATTAGGGTTAAAAGCACTAGGTATCAGATATGCGCAGAAAACAGATCCGTAAAATATTATTATCAAATGACATGGTGTGATTGGTAAACGTTAAGCGCAGAACATCACACGAAAAACAACACAAATTATTGAGTATCTGAAACATCATCCGAGACACAGTACCTTTAATAACTGTACATATTATTAATGATGATGGGTGTCTGTTAACCTCAAGAATGGCTCAATATAATTAAAATAGTTTGTCAGTAGTTTCAAGTTGAAATAAAAAAATACTTTTGATTTCAATAAACTGTTTCAAGATAAACGGCCCTTTACCAGTATCAATTATTTTTTACCGTATACGTATGATAATTACAGATGTAAATATAGGTCAAGGTCATGACACTAATGATAATGTAATTATGTAAAGTGTATATCTGCAAGTGCATAAATAAGCAGTACTAGTTGCATCTGTGTATGTACTGATATTAGTGAAAAACATTAAATTCAGATATTTACACGACACATGCTTTATGAGCTAAAAAAGCTGACCACTGAAGGTCAAGGTCATGACCTTGATGATAATAACATGTTATGCTCAGAAAAGAAAATACATCATTCATTGCAAGTAAATTGCTGAAGCTGAAATCAAAATAACAAGTTTTACAACATATTTTTAAAAATTGATTCCATGTTACGTATATATATATTGCGCTGAACTATTTCAGCATTTAAGTTGGCTGTTATTTTCAGCGCAATACGGTCGTAACTGAAATATTTGCTAATATCACTTTTTTATTTAATTTAATTTTTTTTTCACAAGGTTATATTTATTTTTCATGTCTGTTAATATTATTACAGAATATAAGTGAAAATGGTACATTTATAACTGAGTGTAATTGTTAGTTTTATAAATATTTTTGGCTCTCCTGAACATTTTACAAAAAGTGAGTTCAGACCATATTGCGCTGAACCCTCGAAATGCTTTACGGACATTTTGACTGTATAGCGTGGTGTAGTGATATAGTGCAACCTGTTGCCTATAAAGTGGAAAACGTGCAGCTAATCAAATAGCACACTCCTGTTACACTTGATGACAATATATAATTGCTTGTTTGAAGAATGATGCATGTTTCATCAATGGAAAGAGAAAGGTATTCCATGGCTACTTCAAAAAAAATAAAACAATTTTCAATAAAAAAACTACAATTTGTTTTAATTTTTTTCGAAAATTGTAATTTTTTATCGCCAATTGTTTATTTTTATCGTTTATTTTTATCGCCAATTGCGAAAGTGGCGATCGCCAGCGGAATCCCTGGGTTTCAGTCCTCTTACTGTGTTGCTCCCTCCCCCTTAGCGAAGTAACATCTTACGTAGCGGTTAGAGTCGTATTTATTTGTCTAATCAATGGAATGACGAGCAGTGCAGATCCTGATCAGACAGTGTGGTTGCAGTCTGATCTGGATATACACTGGTCGTAAAACCCATAAGCCAAATTTTTCAGTCACTTGACTTCACAGCACACGAGATTGAACTGACCCCACTCACATACTGTTGTTACAGTTTTCTGACTCATGTAGGCCA
Source organism: Conchocele bisecta (assembly GCA_029237695.1). NCBI lineage: Eukaryota > Metazoa > Mollusca > Bivalvia > Lucinida > Thyasiridae > Conchocele > Conchocele bisecta. The sequence goes on along the minus strand of CM055269.1, from coordinate 18,958,189 downwards.
AAACACATTTGACTTTCTGAAAACACTTGCCTTCAGAAGACCGCATGAATAATAAAATATGTATATAATTTAAACTATTGCAGTATTGGTGTGTGCGAAGCCACGTACACTGTGCAAAGTCAGGTACTGTCATTTCGGCTAATTCTGCGCATCGGCTAATGTGCAATTCACGTAAAATTTAGCCTTGCGTACATCATAATAAAATATGTGGATATCAGAATAAACAAGCTGATTAATTGCACAGGTTGAAGTAATTAATGGACCGAGATCTATAAATACATTAAATATGCCTATAAGCATCAATAAATTTAAAAAAAAATAAGCTAAAAAATTAGTTAGTACTCCCTATATATATACACACACACATGTCTATATATACGGAGTAAAACAAAAATGTTAGCTTATTTTGTTTTAATTTATTGATGCTTTTAGGAATATTTAATGTATTTATAGACCTCGGTCCGTTACTTCAACCTGTGATATTACTTTGTTTGGAAAGCAAAATTAGCCGACACCATTACTCCATGTACTGTCATGTCGGCTAATTTAGCCATGCGTACGTCATAATAAACTGTGGATTTTGGAAAAAACAAGCTGATTAATTGCTACACTGTGGGCAGCAGTCACAACCTTATCACATTCCGATAGTTTGGTAAAAAGTTATTCCGAATATAGTCAAAATGTGTAAAATCCTCAGACCCTGCCGATGGAATAGCTGTCTTATTTACTAAATTAACTGTTAAACGAAGAAACTATATATAACCTGCCATGATGTCACTGGATAGTTCGGCTTCAAGTTTAATACCAATTTTGCTATGCTGATCCAGTATGCTGCTCGCCATTTTGTTTACACTATCATATATATACGCAGCATTAGCCGAAACAAATGTGACACTGCAAACACGCATGTGATGTCATACATCACACAATTTACGTCACTTACTGACATCAGAACGTTATGCCATTTTACCTGCACAAACGTTTTTGAACTGCGTTGAATATTCAGGAAAGTTTGACCGAATATGGAGATGGTAATGCCATATAAATTTGTTTTGAAAGCCTTGGGTGCGCAGAATTAGCCGAGACTATTGTATGTGTAATCATTGTAATGGATAGTATAGTCGGGGTGGGTGGGGGTGGGGCTGGTAACAGGTTGTAGAGAATGGGGAATTGTGGTCGCATCGACAGATACGAATAATAATGACTTTAATGTACTTGAAATCGGCTACCGTACTGTACATTACAATGAAATTTGAAACTGGCACTCCATATGCACCAGTCAATGGAAATCCCCGCCCCCCCTGGCCCGGGGAATAGCGGGGCTTATAATTTTGACTCAGTTAAAGCCCCGCTATGTCCCCGCAGTGCGGGGCAATCTGGCTGGTTAAACCCCGGGTAAATGGCCCCGCACCCCGGGGACATCAGTAAGGTTAAATCCCCGGTAAAGGCCCCACAGTGCGGGGCATATTTCAAAGCTGATATTAAAAAAATTGAGAAGAGAAGGCTTGTTCAATCAGTGTGTATAGATGATGTACAAAACATTTAAAAATAACAATTCAATCACTGGGTACAACCCAGTCTAGAGGACAAAGATTGATTGATTGAATATTGTTTAACGTCCGTTCAACAGCAAAGGTCATTACAGACAGGTCGGCAGTTTCGAATCCCTGCTCAAAGAGGACAAAGAATTCCTCACTGACCTTAATACATTATCTTGTTCTGGGGCGATTTTACGACAGTTTGCACAATTTCCATTTTAGTGGACTCTCCCCACAAGCAGGGCCTACTGCAGACTACTTCTAACCTCACCAAAATCACTGGGCGCCAGTCTCCATTTACTCAGCTCTTAATATACAAGAATCAGGAAATACGGTTGATTTATTTTAGCAGTCAGAAGCAACAAACTGGTCCGGCCGACTCCATTGGTCTGAGGAGCCACACATGGGTATGAGTACTGCAGATTATTAATGGCAGCTTTAGATTTACGCTACCATGATTTGGTGTCTGTCTGCTGTCAGATGGCTCTTCATTCACACCAGTAAAGTAACTTAATCCCATTCTTATCCACCAGCCGGTGGTACAAAAAGCAATGGAGAATGCAACACCAAGTTTAAAATCAGAAAATGACTATAGCTTTATATTTTGACATGTACTGCATGTTTAGATATCAATCAAGACAGTGAAAGAACTCAATATTGTCACATGTATACAATGTAGAAGACTTGACATAAATGCTGGGTTCCAGATAGAACATGACCTCCAAAAAAATCATGCGTCTCATCATGGCCCTAGAACCACCAGACCCTTCCCAATATTTTTAATCGGCGTAAACC
>CM055269.1:18909653-18955356 GCA_029237695.1 Conchocele bisecta | reverse complement strand
GGTTTACGCCGATTAAAAATATTGGGAAGGTCTGGTGGTTCAGGGCCATGATGAGACGCATATTTTTGGAGGTCATGTTCTATCTGGAACCCAGCATTTATGTCAAGTCTTCTACATTGTATACATGTGACAATATTGAGTTCTTTCACTGTCTTGATTGATATCTAAACATGCAGTACATGTCAGAATATAAAGCTATAGTCCTTTTCTGATTTCAAACTTGGTGTTGCATTCTCCATTGCTTTTTGTACCACCGGCTGTGGATAAGAATGGGATTAAGTTACTTTACTGGTGTGAATGAAGAGCCATCTGACAGCAGACAGACACCAAATCATGGTAGCGTAAATCTAAAGCTGCCATTAATAATCTGCAGTACTCGTACCCATGTGTGGCTCCTCAGACCAATGGAGTCGGCCGGACCAGTTTGTTGCTTCTGACTGCTAAAATAAATCAACCGTATTTCCTGATTCTTGTATATTAAGAGCTGAGTAAATGGAGACTGGCGCCCAGTGATTTTGGTGAGGTTAGAAGTAGTCTGCAGTAGGCCCTGCTTGTGGGGAGAGTCCACTAAAATGGAAATTGTGCAAACTGTCGTAAAATCGCCCAGAACAAGATAATGTATTAAGGTCAGTGAGGAATTCTTTGTCCTCTTTGAGCAGGGATTCGAAACTGCCGACCTGTCTGTAATGACCTTTGCTGTTAACGGACGTTAAACAATATTCAATCAATCAATCTTTGTCCTCTAGACTGGGTTGTACCCAGTGATTGAATTGTTATTTTTAAATGTTTTGTACATCATCTATACACACTGATTGAACAAGCCTTCTCTTCTCAATTTTTTTAATATCAGCTTTGAAATATGCCCCGCACTGTGGGGCCTTTACCGGGGATTTAACCTTACTGATGTCCCCGGGGTGCGGGGCCATTTACCCGGGGTTTAACCAGCCAGATTGCCCCGCACTGCGGGGACATAGCGGGGCTTTAACTGAGTCAAAATTATAAGCCCCGCTATTCCCCGGGCCAGGGGGGGCGGGGATTTCCATTGACTGGTGCATATGGAGTGCCAGTTTCAAATTTCATTGAATAGTACAGTACGGTAGCCGATTTCAATGTACATTAAAGTCATTATTATTTGTATCTGTCGATGCGACCACAATTCCCCATTCTCTACAACCTGTTACCAGCCCCACCCCCACCCACCCCGACTATACTATCCATTACAATGATTACACATACAATAGTCTCGGCTAATTCTGCGCACACAAGGCTTTCGAAACAAATTTATATGGCATTACCATCTCCATATTCGGTCAAACTTTCCTGAATATTCAACGTTTGTGCAGGTAAAATGGCATAACGTTCTGATTAATGCATAGGCTGTGGAACTTCCCGTAGGATTTTTATGTGCCCTCTGTTTGACACTGGATTCGTGAACTAGACCATGTACCATGTCAAAAAAACTTGGGTAGACATTTGGTACCCCGGCAACGAATGAGAAATTCAAGATGGCCGCCGGCGGCCATTTTGAATTAGTGTATAATTTAACTTTGCAACTAATGGGTCTAGAGACATAAATAACGCATCATTTCTGACTAATTTCAGGACGAGGAATCCATTAGTGGGGGCTATATTAGCAATTGGAGATCTCCTTGACCTATTTTTTCAAAAATGGCCGCCAAATATTGCTGAAAATGCATGATTTGCTTGAATATTTATGCCAATATTGAGTATTACACGGTATTTTTGGTGATAATGACCCCGAGAAACAAGGTATGTGTCACTAAAAGAAGGGTGCCGAAAATTCAGCGGAGGGATTTTGTTTATCTACAACAACAACAAGTTTTTAAAGCGGGAACTTTCCAAACAAACAACTATGAAGAGAGAGCGAGCTGAGCACATTGCCGTGTTTCAAAAATCCAGACCGATCTACATCCAAGGTAATATGATAACACATTCTTAGTATGTAAGCACTCATACATGTATCTGGCCAACTTTTCTATGGATGATTATATTTATTTCATATTACCCCACCCACCTACTATAATTATGCAAATGTCATTATTGCTGAAAAAAAACAAAAAATCACTTCTGTGTACACCTCCCCTTGCCAATATTTTTTTAGGATGCTGACATAGTCATTTTTACCTGCTTCTCATGCTGCATATTATGATATTTAGTTTATATTACCCCACCACCCTATTAGCGTTATGCAAATGCCATTATTGCTAGAATAAAACAAAAAAATCACTTCTGTGTACACCTCCCCTTGCCAAATTTTTTTTAGGATGCTGACATAGTCGATTTTACCTGCTTCCCATTCTGCATATTATTTTTGATATTATTATATATACCCCACCCACCCTACTAGCATTATGCAACTGCCAATATTGCTGAACAAATCACACGTACACACTATTCAAAATAAGTTGTGAGTGACCAAACGACAATGTTCACGTTGCAACCCTGATGAGGAAGCCGCGTTTCTGCCTCTACCTGAGATCCGGTCCAGGTATCTCCAGTGACATTGTCATCTGCTGCTGCCTGCTCTTGCTGTTCATGTGTAAGTAGTAACTAAATATCACTTTAAAATCAGTGAAATACTTGACTCTTAGTACCATGGCCTATGTTGATAACACACCGACGTTTGTTTTGAAATCAAGAAGTAGGAAGATGTTATAAAATACTTCACCGATGGCTATTTTCTATTCGTCATATTATCAGGTAGACTAGATGTTAGTATCCCCTCGCATAACCAAAATTGGAATATAGCGTGAGTCCACGTCTTTCCCTATATATGCAAATATGTTATGCTGTTAGCAAGTGGATCAGCTTCATTTCCCGATGCTGTATTGTTCGTGGTAAATTAAATAAGTGGTACTTCTTTAGAAACTATGTGTTCACTTCCATGTAACAATGTAAAAAAAAGTAAAATGTCTTGCAAAGATTTCAACTATTTTAGCCATTATTCACCCAGCATGCAAATATTTGATATATACTAATGATACTTTATACCGTATAATTATGTTTGTAAAATATACATGCTTTAACAAGCGTTACGTGGTAAAATATGGCCAGGAAATAATCATGGCTATATGAATTGTATTTTCAGGTTGTCACACCTAACGCATGATGGACGATTCAGATGACTGACAGGGCACTAACGTGATGGAGGGGGATGGCATACGATTATCCGGGTGTGGGGTCGAGTCCACAATCAGTGATAAGTGCATTATATGTCAGACGAGTACATCACTAGCGACTACCAGTACTCACAATGGTCGTAAACGAATCCTGGATGCTGCCAGCATTAGAGATGATATAGTGAAGAAACGACTGAAATGCATTGGTGACTTTGAATTTGTATACCATATGAACAATGAATGCTCATAAGACATACACATTGCAGAAAACACTAGACAAATTACATGTATTACCAGAAACAAGGGAAAATATATCAGATACTACACAAACAGATGAGAATACCAATGGCACTGCCCACAGTAACAGATCACACAGCATACCACGAGCAGGTCCGAGTAGTGCTACTGATATCTATCAGCATCCATGTGTAGTTTGTGGTCATATTAAGCACAACGGTCGATATGTGAAACACAGAATTTCTGAGTCTCCTAGAGCGGGACAAGTTCTTAACTGCCACAAACATATCTGCAAGATGAAGTCTACACACGAACATGTGATCTACAAAATGTACACTCTGTGTTTGCTGCAGACCTTTACTGCCATAATCCCTGTATAAAGAAATACATTCTTAAGTATGAACGCGTTTCTAGCAGCTGCCCGACTGAGGAGCCAGCAAGTGACAAACACCGAGCCTGGTTACGTGTAATTGAAGACATCCAGCCGGGTCTGTACCAAGGTGAAGGGTTTGAACTTAGCCATATTAGAGACTGCATGAACAAACACATAGCTGCTAGTAGTAGTAGTGTTTTCTAACAAAGAGGTGAAAGTGCTTCTTATTAACCACTTTGGTGACAGCATTGGGTTCTCCTATCCCAAACAGTTAAATAAACCAATTATGTGCTTCAGTTGGAGTATCACGGCTGAAAACCTGGCAGAAACAATACGTTCGACAGACACTGTACGCGCATGCGCCAACATGATACGAGAATCACTTCTCGCGGTTGATTTTGATCTGAATGATAGGTTTTGTGATGCAAATGACTTGAAAAATGCATGGGAAAGCATGGCCATACCAACACCTCTTATGTATTTCCTTTCTGTATTGTACAATTTTGATGTAACATCATTCCGTGATGCATGTCAGGGGGTGGTGATGACGGAGAAGACGATAGTGAGTCTATCAAACATGTGTCAAATTCCAAATGTAAACAAATGCAGGCACTCTTTCAGATAATGTACTACGATCTACACCGTGGCAGAAAGCGGACACCCCTACACATATTAAACAGTCAGGCAATTCATGACAAATGTAAAGGTGCTACATTAATCACAAGTTTAAATCATTATGGTTTATGCTATGATGAGCTAATGCGCCACCATAATGACATAGCTAGCTACACTGTTGAATGCAGTACCGACGATGTTCCGTTCCCTAGTCACTTTGATAGGACACAGTTTAACATGGCAGCGTTTGATAACTTTGACCATGATGAGGCCACTCTGTCTGGTGTGTCAGGTAGTCACGATACAGTAACTGTTCTATTCCAGGAAGACTCGGATAGTCAAGTAGGTAAACCAAAACTTTCTGAAACAAACACAAAACATGGTCCCAAAACTCTCAACACAGACCTTCGGTGTCAGGAACTGCAAAAAGTACACAAACCTCCGAAGAAAGGTGACTTATCCGCAGACTACAATGTATCTCCAGACCTGATAGCAACAAATGATGATATGCGCAATGAGTTGCGATGTAAAGACATTACTTGGCAATTAGCAAGATTGGGTCTTTATGAGATAGACCCCATGTCCATCTCCATAAAACCAAACACACAAACCATGCCATCGTGGAGTGCGTCTAATTCTGTATGGACAAGTGAGAATATCAAGTTGAAGCGAGTAGGGTTTCTACCTGTCCTGCCATTTCCGGTCACTCAGTATGAAACAGTTTACACAGCAATGAGAAATTTGCAAGGGGTGATCACTACCTAGATCAGTCACAGCTACCTGTTACGTGCGATGAAGGAGTCTACCGCATAGCGCGTGAAATACAACTCCATCGACCAGAAGAGTTTAAGGACATCATACTGTGTATGGGGTCGTTTCACATGGCAAAGGTCATGCTTGGCTGTCTTGGAAAGTACCTGAAAGGAAGCGGTGCAGAGAGCATACTAGTTGAGGCATCTGTATTTGGGGTAAATGTTGTCGAATCTGTTCTAAGTGGAAAACACTACACTAGATCTCTGAAAGGAATGCAGCTACTCAAGGAAGCTATGTGCAGATTGCAATGGGCTGAGTTCTTTGAGGTGTGATCTCAAGAAGTATGATAAACAACTTGACTTGATTTTAAAGATTAAGGATAGTGTAGTAGAGAAGGACTGTATCCATAGCCAAGACCTATTGGTAGATATCAAGAGAGCAGCAAACATCTAATCAATGATTTTGATGAGTTTATATAGGAGAACAAAGAGATGAATGAAACATTCCAGTTCTGGCATACATTCATAGAGCTCACATCCCTTCTGGAAGACCTCATTCGTAGTGACAGAGAAGGCAATTGGGAGCTGCAGTTACAAACAATACAGGCATTACTGCCAATTTTCGCAGCATTCGATTCAACTAACTACCTCCGTTGGTGCTCGCTATATCTAGAAGACATGCGGAGGCTGCCTCAGACGGCACCCGCATTCATATAGCTTTCCATGAAGGCAAGTTTGTTGTGAAACGAACCGAGGGTCATTTCAAAGCCGTTGGTGCAGATATGGCACTGGAGCAAACCATCAACAAATCACAAAAAGGTAGCTCAGGCATAATTGGCAGTTCTAGAAAAAAGAAATTCGTTGCTAAATGGGAACTAATATACCATGAAATGTTGGCCATCAGCAACCTTCAAAGAGAATTAAGCGGGGCGAGAACCAGCGCGTATGACCTGACCGTGAATCACGAGTTCAACAGAACGGATACCATCACGGGTGAGAAGAATGTTCAGGCCATTCTGACATTCATTGAGAAATATGAAAATCCATTCAAGGTGGATGCCGTTCAACCCAAACTCCACAACATTGTCACACAAGAAGTGATGACAGACGATATTCGGCATCAACTATTGCATGTGACGACAATCGGGAAGATAGCATATGACACCCTGCGTAAAGGCCATTTCGTGGAGAAGACAGTGCGTTTCTGTGAAACAATCCATCGAACCAACCTGAAGACTTTTCAAAGTATACATCATTCATCAAGAGAAAGCAAAACATCAGTAAAAAATATTACAATGGAAGGAACGAGGGCATCAACAGAGACTTCTTGAGGTAGCTAGGGTACGGGGAAGTGCAATGGAAGATCTGTTGCAGTATGACGTCACACCAGAATCATGTATTTTTGATCAGGAAGGTTTGATGACAAAAGCAGTGAAAAGCTCCATTGTACAAGAGTGGACATGAACTTACTGCAGATGATCAGAAATTCCCAAACAGACATGACACATTTCACACAACGTTTGTCGTAGACATGATGGGTAGTATTAGAAAGATTAGGACAAAAGGAATCAAAGACTTTGGCGAATACAGCAACACAATATTGGATTATCTTACGAAATCAACGATTGGGGCTGATAGAATTGACTTCATCTTCGATTCCTACATAGATAAATCAGTTAAAGACTCGGAAAGGAAACGTCGACAGACAACTTGTCCTATTGAACTGAATATCATCAACAAACAAACACACTACCAGTTGAAATGGAAAGATTTTGGTCTTCTGGTAGCAACAAACGAAAGCTGCAGCTGTTGCTTCATCAGCAAATTATTGATAGACAAACTGACGCACATTCACCATTGCAGGTTACTGAGGTATTCGTAAGCAATATGTCAGGAGAACAAACAGTTCCGTGTATTTGTGTTTCTGATGGGAAATCACAGGAAGTACCCGAATTACATAGCGAACTGGAAGAAGCAGATACCCGCATTGTACCTCATGTTATGCATGCAGTGAAAAATGGAGCCAAGCGAATTGTGGTCATATCGTCAGACACCGATGTGTTTATACAGATGATGTACTGTTGGAGCGAACTCAGAAAACACGACCTTCATGAACTCTGGGTCAAGGCTGGCGTCGCTGATTCCACTCGTTATATCCCGATCCATACATTGGCAGATAGGGTTGGAGAGGATTTGTGTAGCGTACTGCCAGCTGTTCATACTATCACAGGCTGTGATTACACCAGCAAACTGGGTACTAAACATGCAGGCTTGAAGTGTAACCCAACTGTCCTTCTGAATGACTTTGGTATACATCCTAACACTTCCAATATGGACAATGTAATGGAATCAGCTGAGTTGTACCTGGTCCAGGTGTTGTGGGGGTTGGGTAGTAAGTACGACAATGAATCAGTTACGGGCACATGTACCACCACAGCAAAGGACTATCACTAGACCAGCTACCTCCAACTAGTCATGCTATTAGGGGTCACATTCTCAGGGCATTTTATGCAACATATCAGATGACATCTCTGCTTTGTGTGGAATCAGAAGTGTTGGATCCGACTCAGTACGGGTTTATCGATGTAGATGAGTTGTTCATGCCCGATGCATGTAGATCACCGATTCCTGATACATGTGCACAGATGTGTACATGCACAAAGTGTGCAAATATCAGATGCACATGCAGAAGGAATGGTGTTCCTTGTTGCAAGTTTTGTAAATGTCAATGTATCCCAGATATAACGATGTGTAAAAATCCATCAGGATGTGTATAGATTCGAGACAGGTGCCTAAAGTATCAAAAATGTATTGACAGTTATAAGTGTTTCCTAATTGAATTTTATGGATACAATGAACAGTATACAAAGCTCCAATACGCAAACGTACAGGAAACTAAACACAGATAGTCAATTAATAGGTGATACAGTATGACAAAATGTACACAATTTGTAAAGTGGACACTGCCAACATTCAATGCAATTAAATTAGCCATATTAGACTATATTAGACTGGTCCCAACTGACATGCTGTCCATTTTCCCATACAGCCTTATTTGGTACATACATTGTTATATGTGTATTCATATACATGTAAATGATATTGATAGTTTGGCTTAGTTAAGTAATAAATATTACGAAAAATTGTGTAAGTTGCTATTATTTGTTGGCCATTATATCATTTACAAGGCAGTAATAATGATTGTCAAAATTACAGATTTAGGATACTTCAACCTTAAACTGACATTTGTCGTTGTCATTTGTCAGTTTAGATCTTACTGAGACAGATATAAACTAGGAGTATAGGAGCATATACATATGTTTCGTTAGAATTTAGAAACATTACAAGCAAATTATGCATTTTTAACATAACATTTGGCGGCCATCTTGGATTTTTTTATATCAGGAAGCTCACCAATCACAAAAATAGCCTCACTAATTGGACTTCCCGGTCTGAAGTTAGTCAGAAATGATGTGCTGCTTATGTTTCTATACCATTTGGTTGCAAAATTAAATGCGACAATAATTCAAAATGGCCGCCGGCGGCCATCTTGGATTTCTCATTCGTTGCCGGGGTACCAAATGTCTACCCAAGTTTTTTCGACTTGGTATATGTTCTAGTTCATGAAACCAGTGTCAAACAGAGGGCACATAAAAATCCTACGAGAAGTTTGTCAGCCGATAGACTAGATGTCAGTAAGTGACGTAAATTGTGTGATGTATGACATCACATGCGTGTTTGCAGTGTCACATTTGTTTCGGCTAATGCTGCGTATATATATGATAGTGTAAACAAAATGGCGAGCAGCATACTGGATCAGCATAGCAAAATTGGTATTAAACTTGAAGCCGAACTATCCAGTGACATCATGGCAGGTTATATATAATTTCTTCGTTTAACAGTTAATTTAGTAAATAAGACAGCTATTCCATCGGCAGGGTCTGAGGATTTTACACATTTTGACTATATTCGGAATAACTTTTTACCAAACTATCGGAATGTGATAAGGTTGTGACTGCTGCCCACAGTGTAGCAATTAATCAGCTTGTATTTTCCAAAATCCACAGTTTATTATGACGTACGCATGGCTAAATTAGCCGACATGACAGTACATGGAGTAATGGTGTCTGCTAATTTTGCTTTCCAAACAAAGTAATATCACAGGTTGAAGTAACGGACCGAGGTCTATAAATACATTAAATATTCCTAAAAAGCATCAATAAATTAAAACAAAATAAGCTAACATTTTTGTTTTACTCCGTATATATAGACATGTGTGTGTGTATATATATATAGGGAGTAAAACTAATTTTTTAGCTTATTTTTTTTTAATTTATTGATGCTTATAGGCATATTTAATGTATTTATAGATCTCGGTCCATTAATTACTTCAACCTGTGCAATTAATCAGCTTGTTTATTCTGATATCCACATATTTTATTATGATGTACGCAAGGCTAAATTTTACGTGAATTGCACATTAGCCGATGCGCAGAATTAGCCGAAATGACAGTACCTGACTTTGCACAGTGTACGTGGCTTCGCACACACCAATACTGCAATAGTTTAAATTATATACATATTTTATTATTCATGCGGTCTTCTGAAGGCAAGTGTTTTCAGAAAGTCAAATGTGTTTTGGCCTACATGAGTCAGAAAACTGTAACAACAGTATGTGAGTGGGGTCAGTTCAATCTCGTGTGCTGTGAAGTCAAGTGACTGAAAAATTTGGCTTATGGGTTTTACGACCAGTGTATATCCAGATCAGACTGCAACCACACTGTCTGATCAGGATCTGCACTGCTCGTCATTCCATTGATTAGACAAATAAATACGACTCTAACCGCTACGTAAGATGTTACTTCGCTAAGGGGGAGGGAGCAACACAGTAAGAGGACTGAAACCCAGGGATTCCGCTGGCGATCGCCACTTTCGCAATTGGCGATAAAAATAAACGATAAAAATAAACAATTGGCGATAAAAAATTACAATTTTCGAAAAAAATTAAAAGAAATTGTAGTTTTTTTATTGCAAATTGTTTTATTTTTTTTGAAGTGGCAATTTTTTTATTTTCTCCAGCGGAATCCCTGGAAACCATGGAATACCTTTCTCTTTCCATTGATGAAACATGCATCTTTCTTCAAACAAGCAATTATATATTGTCATCAAGTGTAACAGGAGTGTGCTATTTGATTAGCTGCACGTTTTCCATTTTATAGGCAACAGGTTGCACTATATCACTACACCACGCTATACAGTCAAAATGTCCGTAAAGCATTTCGAGGGTTCAGCGCAATATGGTCTGAACTCACTTTTTGTAAAATGTTCAGGAGAGCCAAAAATATTTATAAAACTAACAATTACACTCAGTTATAAATGTACCATTTTCACTTATATTCTGTAATAATATTAACAGACATGAAAAATAAATAACCTTGTGAAAAAAAAATTAAATTAAATAAAAAAGTGATATTAGCAAATATTTCAGTTACGACCATATTGCGCTGAAAATAACAGCCAACTTAAATGCTGAAATAGTTCAGCGCAATATATATATACGTAACATGGAATCAATTTTTAAAAATATGTTGTAAAACTTGTTATTTTGATTTCAACTTCAGCAATTTACTTGCAATGAATGATGTATTTTCTTTTCTGATCATAACATGTTATTATCATCAAGGTCATGACCTTGACCTTCAGTGGTCAGCTTTTTTAGCTCATAAAGCATGTGTCGTGTAAATATCTGAATTTAATGTTTTTCACTAATATCAGTACATACACAGATGCAACTAGTACTGCTTATTTATGCACTTGCAGATATACACTTTACATAATTACATTATCATTAGTGTCATGACCTTGACCTATATTTACATCTGTAATTATCATACGTATACTGTAAAAAATAATTGATACTGGTAAAGGGCCGTTTATCTTGAAACAGTTTATTGAAATCAAAAGTATTTTTTTATTTCAACTTGAAACTACTGACAAACTATTTTAATTATATTGAGCCATTCTTGAGGTTAACAGACACCCATCATCAGTAATAATATGTTCAGTTATTAAAGGTACTGTGTCTCGGATGATGTTTCAGATACTCAATAATTTGTGTTGTTTTTCGTGTGATGTTCTGCGCTTAACGTTTACCAATCAACCATGTCATTTGATAATAATATTTTACGGATCTGTTTTCTGCGCATATCTGATACCTAGTGCTTTTAACCCTAATCATAGCAATTTATAAAAATTCATGCATTATCCAAGCTTAAAAATTGCGTATTAGTTTTGGAAAAATACAATTTTAACTCGAGTTACGTCAGAAATTATTTGACTTTCTCGCTTTTAACTCGTATAAAATGACACATGGAATATTCCACATAACCATGTTTAGCCTTGAATATTGGAATGAAATTATATAATCATTTTTACATTATTTCTGTATTGAAGATATATTTCCATTGATTTTCTGTAACTAGAAATTATAGATTAGTATAAAGTGTCTAATAAAACAATGTAAACAGTAAATTATATGAAAACACGGTTTGAGAAAGACATAGTCAACTACACTAATTATGAAACATAATAGATTTTAGAAAGTAAGGGAGCATTTATCTGGTAATACCCATGCATGTGTAACATGTGTCATGTTTGAATTAACAATAGTTTTTCATGACGCCATCAGTCACCAATTCTATGACACTGAATTAGCTGCTTTGTAAGACCATGATAAAGCCGCTGGCACATATATAGTCTAGTAATTTTAGACTTCCGTTCCGCAAACTATACTAACATAATTCAGGTACTCTGTAACATTGCATTCTTATGTTTACAACACCATTTATGACCATATAATATATGCTTTGATATTATAATAATGACTGTCTTATGTTTATCACTCAACAGATATGACGAAAACATGAACCTTTAAAAGCAAAATAGGCTGTGAAATCATAAAATATTGATCTGAAACAAAACTATGCTGACTATATAGTTCAATCATGTTTAAGTGACTTAATTCATTCATGAATGTCTGATCTCTATAAGTAAAGATTTATTAGAAAATATGACAATTCTATCGTATGCTCAGCACAGGAGCTCCTAAATCTTCGGCAGGAAACTGCCAGCTATAGTGCAGCTACAGCCAGTGAAATCACACCTACCAGTGACACAATTAGGTGTTGTTTTTTTTTACTTACAATGTGACAGTCTCCTACAATTGAATTGAATGTATCTATTATAGGATACACACACTAACATAATACTACCTGAGATTACAAACAAGTCATGGGATTGAATGTGACAATTTGAACAAAAATGTAATTAATACGCATTTTCATAAATACGGTACATACAACTTCCGGACTAGGCATATTCCGTTCAGATTGCATTTAAGATTATACAAATAATGTTTAAATCTATTTTTCTCCTGACCATGAGGTCAACCTCATTTTCAACTATATACAGTACCACTTATTTCTCCCTTTATTTGCAATTTATATTGAACAATTAAATAAAATTTAAAAAAAAATAATTTTTTTGGCTGAACTTTATTTGGCTTCGTCAGTGAAACATTGTTTAATTTTATAAGTATTTTTAAATGCTACAGCTAAATGCAGCATGCATTAATAATTTTTAGCATTAAATATTTACATTACATGTAATTTACATTACATGTGCTCATGTTTATTAATGTCAAATAAAATGGAAAATGCCAACTCGGAAAAAATAAATGATTTTTTTTTTAAACGTATTACGGTTTTGTCAGTTAAACATTATTTTCACTCTTTTTAATAAAAAAATAATAATTTTTAAATGTAATATTATTTTCTGACAAACTACAACTTGATCTTTATTTATATATCAAAATATCATTGTGGAGCTACAATACTATTGTATAAAATGCAGTGCAAAACTGTTGTACAAATAACTGGAGTTACGACTGTGTTGCGCTGAGATTATTTTGCGATTTTGAGTTACGACCTTATGCCAAATGACCATTTATAGCCTTAATATTGGAAGTTCAATTTCTAATCTTTTTACATATGCTGTATTACTAGAAAATAATTACATTAGAAAATGCAAAAAAGTCCATTTCGGAAAAAAAGTGAGTTACGACCGTATTGCGCTGAACCCTCGATTTACACTTCGCCCACTAAAATATATAAAAAGACCTGCAGGGCATTGACATTCATACTTCGCTTTGCTGTTATTCAGAGCAGGGGCCATGCATACAATTCGTCCCAGTTCAGTGTGTATTATCAAAATATTTAGGTCGCTCTCCACGAAGTAGAAAGTAAACAAAGAATACTTCAAACGCACATTTGGAAAGACTGATCGATCCATCATAAGTGTTATAGAGGGAGTAAGACAATTTTTTTTAGCTTATTTTTTTCTTCATTTATGGATGCTTTTAGGCATGTATTTATAGACCTCGGTCGGTTACTTCAACCTGTGGTGTATTGTAGTATTATAAGGCCATAGTAGGATAATCAAACATTTTTACAAGCCTAGCTAGCTGCTATTATACTGACGTGGTAGAGTGTTCGCCTCACACGCTGGCGGCGTGGGTTCGACCCCAGCCGCCAAGATATTTTTCACTTTATAACACATTCCCCTCTTAGGCTCTTACTACAAATTACTATTAATACAGTTTTGGAATATATATTTTTCAAACTTATACTTATTGGTTTTATTTCGCAAAAAATGTTATTTAGCTATTTGCAATGTATTCAGGGATCGACAGTCGCAGTGTCCTGTAGCCTATTTCACCAACATTGCAAAGTATACTTATCTACCAAAGTATACTTTGAGGGAGAAATTTTCAATTTTAGGATAATTTTTTTTTTTTGTTATACTGAATTTATTACATTATCACAGCCATTTTGGCTCTGATAATGTAATAAATTCAGTATAATAATTCTGAACACTTTTAATCATCAAATATATAAAGTCATTAGTTCTATATGAAATAATGCATTTCGGGAAAAATAAATGATTACTCCCTCAAAGTATACTTTGATGAAATCGGCTACTGGGGTCACGAGGATCCCTGTTTTGTAGGAGGAATCCCTGAACATGTAAGAAAATTCCATGCAACATTTAGTAATGTAAAAATCGGGACCCCACTTTCTGCATAATGGAACAGTCTCGACAAACTCAACATGTCAGTTTCTTAGGGGTGAATGGGTTAATACATATGGCATAGTCACAAGCAATTAATGGGCTGAACGTTTAACAGAGAGCCAATTTCTTTGATAGGTGTGGATATCATTATCTTAGGATCTTTAATGATGTTCATTGCAGGATGGACATTAGCCATGTACGGTCACTGCGGTCGGCATTCGTCCCCGCCCATATGCAACTAGCCTGTGATGGCGTCTACTTAGCCCTGCCATTAACCAGATGCTCGGTTGGTGTCTGGAGTCTCCAGAATATCACTTGCAAGGTAAGCAAACGTATCAGTGTATACTTGTTAGCTCACCTGAGCAAAGCTCATGTGAGCTATTGTTATGGCAAAATGTCCGTCGTCCGTCCGTGAACATTTTCAATCATCTTCTTCTCCCAAACTGCTGAGCCGATATTGGTTAAACTGCACAGGGTTGATATATGGGTGATGCCATTTCAGATTTGTTAAAATGGAGGTCATCGACAATCCAAGATGGCCGCCATGAAAAAGTAGGTCAAATTCTTAAAAAATCTTCTTCTCACGAACCGCCAGGCCGATTTCGACGATACTTGGTATGAATGATCGATAGTTAGCGCTGTTTCAGATTTGTTCATATGGTGGCCCGTGGGTCAAAAATGGGCGTCGCCCGAGGGGTCAAAAAGGGGTCAAATTTTATTTTTAACCGAATATAGTCATGTAATATATCAAATCGAAGGTATTGACGAGACAATCACTCTGGACCATTTTTTGTCTAAATCATATGATTACATCATCCAAGATGGCCACCGATAGTTCAAATGGTCATTCTTTTACTAAAGATTTCAAACGTCTTTTTCTTGTAAACTGCTTGGCCGATATTGGCCAAACTTAACTGTAATGGTCTGTGGTTGAAGCCTGTTCATTTTTGTTAAAATGGAGGTCATCACCAAATCCAAGATGGCCGCCGTTGAGAAGTAGGTCAAATTCTTAAAAAATCTTCATTTCACGAACCGCCAGGCCGATTTCGACGATACTGGGTATGAATGATCGATAGTTAGCACTGTTTCAGATTTGTTCATATGGTGGCCCCTGGCTCAAAAATGGGCGTCGCCCGAGGGGTCAAATAGGGGTAAATTTTTTATTTATTTTTTAACAGAATATAGTCATATAATATATCAAATCGAAGGTATTGACGAGACGATCACTCTGGAGAATTTTTTGTCTAAATCAGATGATTACGTCATCCAAGATGGCCACTGATAGTTCAAAAGGTCATTCTTTTACTAAAGATTTCAAACGTCTTTTTCTTGTGAACTGCTTGGCCGATATTGGCCAAACTTAACTGTAAATGGTCTGTGGGTGAAGCCTGTTCATTTTTGTTAAAATGGAGGTCATCACCAAATCCAAGATGGCCGCCTTTGAGAAGTAGGTCAAAATTTGTCAAAAAATCTTCTTCTCACAAACCTCCAGGCCGATATCGGCGAAACTTGGTAAGAATGATTGATAGTTACCGCTGTTTCAGATTTGTTCATATGGTGGCCCCTGGGTCAAAAATGGGCGTGGCCCGAGGGGTCAAATAGGGGTCAAATTTTATTTTTGACCGAATATGGTCATTTTATATATCAAATCGAAGGTATAGCAGTAAATCACATGCACATTCGCAATATATGTTAGATCAGAAGGTACCAACAAATTCTGTGGAACATTTGAAGTTGTAAGTGAAGAGTCTAAATGTGAAATCAAGATGACCACTATGGAGGCTTTTAGGTGAGCGATACAGGCCCATTTGGGCTTCTTGTTATAATACCCCTGCAGACAAAGTATGTCGAGGGGTATATAGTTTTCGTAATTCCGTCAGTCTGTTTGTCCGTCCACGTTAAAGTTTTAACAAGGTCAAGGTCAAATTACTTAGAAAATACATTGACCGTCACCTTGGTGATCTTAACCTGTGTGGAACGTAAATTTCGGACGTAGCAATATTTCCCATATCTCTTGATTCTTTAGTCAGATCATTTCCAAATTTCATCAATAGCTTTCTCACATTGATGGCTATCTAGCCACTGTCGGGTGACCTTGACCTTCACCTTGGTAACCTTAACCTTTGTGGGACCTAACTTTTGTAGCCAAATTTCCCGTATCTCTTTATCCTTTAGTCGGATCGTTACAAAATTTCAGCCATAGCTTTCTAACATTGATGGCTATCCATCCACTGCCATTCGGGTGACCTTGACCTTCACCTTGGCGACCTCAACCTTTGTGTCAATAATTTTGTAGATACGACCAAATGTTGAATACCTCCAGGGCTCCTGATCCATTAGTCGGATCATTTTACCAAATTTCATCAATAGCTTCTACACATTGATCGCTATCCGCTCAGTGTCGCATTCGGGCACTGTGACTATGGTTACCTTGACCTTCATGTCAATAATTTTGGATGTACATCCAAAACATTGATGTATATTTACCTGTGTAATTCGGCTGACCTTGGCCTTGGTAACCTTCACCTTGGTGTCAACAATTTTTGACGTATGTCCAACTGTTGAATATCTCCTGATCCGTTAGTGATATCATTACCAAATTTCATAATTAGCTTCCTCACATTGATAGCCATCCATCCAGTGTAATTCCGTTGACCTTGATCATCACTTTGGTGACCTTTAGTTTTGTGTTAATCATTTTCCAAATGTTGAAAATCTCTTGATCCGTTAGTCGGATGATTACCAAACTTCACCAATAACTTCATTCTTCACTTTGATGGCTACAGTATCCATGCACCTAGTGGCGTTTGTGTGTGACCTTGACCTTGCTGTGCTTCACCTTCATATCAATAATTTTGGATTTCCTCATATATCTTGACTTTGGTGACCTTGACCTTCATGGTGATCGCCTCGTTTAGTGGGTGAGACACTCCCCGGTGATCGCCTTCTATTTTTCATTAGATGATAATTCCAGTACAAACATATTTACACAATTCCCTAACATTTGATTGGCCCTTAGCAAGTCTCTGTCCAGAATTTATATCCCAGTAAATTCCCACGCCGAACTACTTTCAGTAACATTCTTAAGAAAACGGAAAATAAACACATTTTCTTGATGAATTTATTTAAGATGCAGGAATTATAAGGAATGATCGGGGATATAAACTTGGAAAAGTCGCGGGAATACTGGACGAAGGCCTTCCGGCCTTCGTCCAGTATTCCCACGACTTTTCCAAGTTTATACCCCGATAAATTCCACAAAAAGGCCATTCATTCCTATAACACACATCTTGCATTAATCATCTACAAAATCACATGGCTTGTGACAGTTGTCTCATATTATCACCTGGATGCGCAGGTGATTGGAAAACAAATAATCTGATAATCTATCATTGTATAATTTTCTATATATTATGTCAGGTGAATTTTTTCCCCCGTCACCTGTGAACTGGATTGACTAATTTTGTATAATTGTATTAATTGCATTAAATTGGCTTTTGCAGTGTATTAAAACTCACAATACACTAGTGTAATAAATATGCAAATCAATACAGTTTTCATGTATGTTGCTGCATGCATGTGCTTATGAACTAAATATAATCTAACAGTCGTATTGATATAATATGATATTTTTGAAACTCAGTCGGCACAGCCTTGCCCTGTTATGAAATGAGCACTCATTTAATGAATATATGCAATCACCACGTATATGTGGTGAGACTGGAGAAATGGGTTTTATTGGTTATGCGACCAGTGTAGCCCCAAATCAGCCTGCACATCCGTGCAGTCTGATCAGGGCCTGCACTGTTCGCCATGCAGTCATTGAAACACTGGTAATGCTTCTAATGTACATGTATAGTGTTTACTCCTTATGAGGCTTCAAGAGTGCACTAGAAGGTCAGAAGTTTGAATATCCACAAAGTCCATAAGCCCCATTTATCCAGTCACAGTACAAAATAATGCCCCTGTTCATGGGACCATTGTTATTACCGTACTTGGGAGGCGTGACACAAACACAGTCATGTCTTATTGTGGCTTTCACTGGATAAATGTGGCTTACGGGTTGTGCAACCAGTGTAGATTCAGATCAGCCTGTGCATCCGCACAGTCTGATCAGAATCTGCACTGTTCACCATTCCTCATTATCAGGTTACAATAGTGTGCTATTTGATCAGAAGCTACACCTACGGGTCACAAATCCCATAAGCCCCATTTCTCAAGTCACAGCCACATGAAAGATGCCCTGTTTACAGCCCCTGGAGCTGGAAGGCCACAGAAAGATCCTGACATCACTGGCCTTTGGTAGCCACTCCAGCCCAAAACTGCTGGTGTCCGCCGCTGATGATTACGTCATTGTCTGGAACCTGCAACTCGCACGACAACAACTAGACAAAGGTACTTCTATACAGATACCGAGCTTGATACGCAACTCATTTTGGCACTCATGGTGGCTGCCATTTATATTGCAGCTTTCGTTTAGTCATTGTGTTTGTTATAGGAATGAATGGCCTTTTTGTGGAATTTATCGGGGTATAAACTTGGAAAAGTCGCGGGAATACTGGACGAAGCGATAAAAAATTACAATTTTCGAAAAGAAATAATTTTTTTTATTTTTTTTCGAAAATTGTAATTTTTTAAGGCCTCGTCCAGTATTCCCGCGACTTTTCCAAGTTTATATCCCCGATAAATTCCACAAAAAGGCCATTCCTTCCTTATACTTCCAGCATTTGAAATAAATTCATCAAGA
The DNA here is from genome assembly GCA_029237695.1 of Conchocele bisecta. NCBI lineage: Eukaryota > Metazoa > Mollusca > Bivalvia > Lucinida > Thyasiridae > Conchocele > Conchocele bisecta. The sequence continues at coordinate 18,936,363 of CM055269.1, read as the reverse complement.
AAATGTGTTTATTTTCCGTTTTCTTAAGAATTATTTTAACTGCGCCTGACGGTTACGGAAAGTAGTTCGGCATGGAGTTTACTGGGATATAAATTTTGGACGGAGACTTACAACGGACCAATGAAATGTTAGGGAATTGTGTAAAATATTTTTGTGCTGGAATTATTATGCAATGTTGGAAAAGTCAATTCAATTCACGCAACATTTCAGGTGAGAGTATACGAGGGAAGGTGATTGGTACAACACTGGGCAGGGTACACCATAGCTGTCTCAGTCCCAACGATTCTTTGGTGGCCGTGTGTTGCGGCTGTGAAATTATTGTCTTGGAGGCTAAGGTTTGTACTTTTTTATATACATGTATTTTTTACCCTTTAACCCATTCAATACTACACAGCTCTATAGTGGTGTTTGTAAACCGTGTAGATCAAGATGAGCCGTCTCATGTGGATCTGCACTTTTGCAAGTAAGGTTCATATTTGGTAGAAACAAAACACCCCTTTTCATAGCTAGTCTGAAAATCATTTTGTGACAACTGGATAGTCGAAAAATTGACATCAAATTGCATTGTAGTTATTTAGGAGTGAAACAGGGCTCCAGATAAGGAATTAGGAATTAGGAATTGAGTATTGTCACTCCATCATTTCAGAAGCAATTGGGTATTTCAAAATTTTAATTGTGTAAATAGAATCACACTACTGTTTACACATCAGCAGACTGCACTTATTCAATAGTTTGCTTCTAAATGAAAACACATCTTGGTATTTCATTAGAATTGTCCCCTTACCAAGATGTGTTTTCATGGAAAAAAAAAAATATATGCTATATTTGTGGTCTGTTTATTGTTTTCTGTAGCATGATAAAGATACCAGAAAGTTTTCGTTGCTTTTTGATACTCACTACTTCTGATTTCAATTGGGTTTTTGGCAATTTTAATTGTTTATTTATGCAAATACGCAGCTTATCTGGAGCCCGCTATACAGATATAATCATTTAGTAATATGTATTTTACTGATAGTGACTCGCGGTGGTATCAGGCTATTTTCATATGCAAATGAGACCTGACATTTTGTAACTATTTATTCTAATTCATTGCATCATTTGAAGAAAAAAAAATATTATCGACAGATTATAATGTATGATCATTGCACATCAAACAATAATAAATACAGAGAATAAATTGTAATGTCCGTTAACATTTTAAAGAAACACTGTTATAGCCCCTGATATCAGTGTGGAAATTTACGTATGATATAATATGTATAATAATGCCAATGAATATGTGGGGTAATGGTGTATAGCTGGCACTCATAATTGCTAGAACTGGTGGAATAGTGACACAATTATAAACCTATTTAATTCCTATAAAGAACAGTTTGTGCCCACTGAGTGGACATGTACCTTTAAGTCATCACATTCAAAATCATGTACCTTGTATGCTATTATAAATGTCAACACCAGAATGTATGAATGGACCATGTGGCGCCATTGCAGAGGGAGTGTAAGGTGGCGACCCTGGAAGGTCACACCAGCACTGTGACCTGTGCGGAATTCTGTCCCCACTACACCGCCACACTTGTCTCCATCTCCGATGACAGAACCTACAAGGTAGGACTTACTGAAATAATTGGACATTGCAAAATAAATTTACATTACCCCATCTTCTTGCTTCATACAGTACATCAAGTTAAGAAAAAAATGCTTTCATAATATGTAGTTGTGACTGGAGAAATGGGGCTTATGTGTTTTGCAAACAGTGTAGATCGTCATCAGCCTGTGCATCCGCACAGGCTGATGAGGATCTGCACTGTTTGCCATTCCATCAATGAAACAACGACATGCTTCTAACAATATAGATAGTTGTCATGCTACACGAGTGTGCTATTTGATCACAAGCTACACTGGTCACGCATACCATAAACCCCATTTCTCCAGTCCCAGACACAAATTTCAAACCTACTGGTCTTTTTTTTGCGTGATACTTTTTATTGTTCAGTTTTGTGGGGCATAAGTGAAATTATAGTATTTTACCCATTATTTTATATTATTACTTTGTCAGTTTAGAGAGCCAGGGTGGCTCAGTGTTTAGTGTTGAACTTCGTACCACGTGTTCTGTGTTTGAATCATGCTGGAACGTGATTGGTCATTTCGGAGTGTCTTAAGGCAAGACACCTTCACCGTAGCCTAGTTCTTCTGAATGGGGACTTAATTTTATGGTCCTGTGTATCAGATTTAAACTTTATATGAACATGTTGAAAAATCAGTTGAAAATATCCACAGATATATACTAGCTATAAATGTGCCATTTAATAGGTTCTTGTTCTTTGTAAACATTTCTTTTTATCAAACAGCAGGCTCTTTCCAAAAATTGCAATAATTTTAATGAGTCGCAGACTTCTAATGACGTTTTAGACATGATGACGTCAACGTCAAAACATCATTGCTTTGTCGCGCCATTACAGACGTCATTTGTTAGGTCTCCATTTTATTCATTTGACAGAACGTTGACACATAATGCGAATACGTAATTATGGTGATGCGGTTAGCCAATCAAATTCGCTCCAGGTGTTATCACACGTGTGTCGTATCACATTTATGAAATGGGCTAAAACACGGCATAACAATGATTGACATGTGATATTAAGGCCTATTCAAAATAACAGCTACTCATCATTCTCTTTATACCTGTATCCTTCCACTCTCTTGGCCTAACATGACCACACCTGGGCGTCGTTTCACTAAACTGTGTACGATTAAAATGTTTGTAACTGCAAAATTATGATAGTCTGTAAATTGCACATTAACAATGTTTTTTAGTGAACAACTATTGGATTTACATTTATTGAGCATAGGCTGCATATGCAGCCTATGCTCAATAAGTGTAAATCCATTAATTGAAATTTCCAGACGATCCTAAATTTGCACTTACAAACATTTTAGTCGTACAATGTTTTGTGAAACAACAACCCAAACAATCCAACCATCCTTTACTCGATACAGGTGTGGAATTTAGCCGACTTGAGTCTGGTGTACCAGTCTGCCATCCTGACTGCGTCCCCATTCATCAGTATAGCAATGAGTCCCCAGCAACCACACGTGGCAATCGGAACTGCTGATGGTGTGGTAAGCGTTAGTTCACACATTCACCTTTAAGTAACTGGAATGGACGTTTAATGTTAATGTTCCGACTGTTCCGTTGAATATAAAAAATACCTGTTGATTTTGTATCTATAAACAGTGCAGATCCTGATGAGCCGGCTCGTTACGAGCCGACTCATCTGGAGGACCTGCACTGTTTGCAAACATTAGCATATGGGTATCTAGTGTTTAAAGGGCTATTAATGGCTTCATTACGGGGCATGCCTTTCTAATGACAGGGTATGATGTTGAAAAATCAATTACATGTTCAATCTGATTGAATATGAAAACGTCGGTGCCTATTGGGGCTAGTTTAGTTACTGCAGCGATGCCTTATTTAATGTCAGTATTTACTGATGGAGTAGTTCGAGGCAGTTTAGTTAGTTCTCATTAGCTGTTTATGTATAACCATTTTGCTTCGTTTCATCGACTGAGGGATGGATTGTAGCCTAGAGGTCAGGGTCCTGTTTCACTATTAAACTTCTTACGACTAAAAATGTTCGTAAAGTGCAAATTTAAGATGTCTGTAATTTCAATTTATGGATTTTACATTTATTGAGCTAGGCTGCATAAGCAGCATATGCTCAATAAATGTAAATCCAATAATTATTTACAAGAAAACATGTTAATGTGAAATTTACAGACTATCATAATTTTGCACTTACAAACATTTTAGTCGTACGAAGTTTAGTGAAACGGGCCCCATGACACTGGAGTTCAATTCCAGAGGTTGCAAGTTCAATCCCCGGCATAGACATGAAAAATACTATATATAGTATTTCTCATCTATACTTGACCTTAGCTGTTGCTGTTGCTGGGACGTAAAACCTATTCCTTTTCACTTTCCGTTCCGACTGAATTTATATGGACCATTGTAGATTCCAGTCAGAATACCCACTCACAATCCTAATATGCATTGTCATTTGCATAATTATCAAGCTCAATGAATAATTTACATCTTAGCATGGAGCAGATATACATTATGGTTTGAGTCTTGACTTTTCATAAAGGCAATATTCCCATTTCATGCTGGATAATTTTGCATGTACGGTGTAACCCCTCTAAACCGCACACCAAAAAGACTCGTGGGATCTTATTTTTTATGAATTTCTTGGACATATATGTAAGGTGATAACTGATAATGTGTCTACGTCATTGCATAGCACACACTTATGGCTCAGAATGATCAAATGCCTGATATACAGTGAAACATCTCTAAACCGGACACCCTGGGGACCTCCCAGGGTGTCCAGTTTAGAGAGGTTCAACTGTACTGGTACTGTTCTGTAGAAGATGTACAAGCAATAGAAAAGTAATTATGCTTTCTGTAACTAGGTCCGAATCTTCGACCTGACAGATGGCAACGGGTTCCGTTGTCTACATCAGCTAGATATCTCCAAGGTGATAGCCAAGCAACGTGAAGCTCAGAAAATGGCACAAGTTGAAACAAAACCTGGTATAAATGCTGGATTGATTTACAACTTTTCTTTTGTTACTGGTGTCACTTTGCAGTTTGTATGCAGTTTAATGGATTATAAAGTGATGTTACCTCATGAAATAAATGGTGAACAAATTATAATATTTTTTGTTTGAAAGTCACTCTTTTTATTAAATTTTCAACCACATGGTCGAAAATGTAATGAGTGACTTTAAAACATTGTGTATAAATGTGCTTCCCTTCGGAGATTATTGGAAATTACTATAATATTTTGGTTTTCAATATTGGTAAGTGTTTATAAATCACCATTTCAGACAATTTTTCTTTGTAATCTATGATATATCTGTCAGTAGTCGGTTTATTTAATACTTGTGATGTTGATCAGACCTTAGCCAGGTTTTTGGGAAAATAATCCAGGCTATTGGATTGGTGAAAGCCAGGCGGCGGGCGGCGGGCGGGCGGGCGGGGCGTCCACAATCAATGTTACGTTTTCGTGTTTGAGTCCATTTCTTTGTTACTGTACCACCTAGGACCACCAAACTTTCACAGCTTCATAATCAAGGGTGACTACCACATACAACTATCCAACATGTGACCATTTGTTTACCTTCACCTATTATTTCTACGTAATTGACTTAGCCATTTTCAACGTTAACTTTTTAACGTACGTCTGGTTAAATTTTTTGGTTAAAACTTTATCGTTATACTATATCTCTGCAACTGCTTCGCCCATTACCTTGAAACTTCACATGGGTGTTTATCATCGTCCATATTTTCATTCTAACCCCCAACCGTGCGGCCCCTGTGCGCAATGTCAAGGTCAAATTACTTTGAATTTATTTGTTCAAGTTTTTTCGTGTACTATGTCTCTGCAACTGCTTCACCCATTACCTTCACTTCACGTGTTTATCATCATTGTCGCACCCGCTTGCGGAAAGCGCGATATCGTCGGCATTTTGGCATACGTCCGTACGTCCGTCCGTCCGTGTGTCCGGTTAAAGTTTTTTTGTTAAAGTTTTTCCATCTACTATATCTATTTTTTTTAGTGTCCATGCCTCGCCCCAAGGCGCGACATGCAGACCACGGCCATCTAGTCTACAAAAAGTGGGTATAATTATGTTATCCAAGTGTCCATGCTTGGAAAAAACCTGGCCTTCGTGGCTTTGCCTCGTTTCTTGTATCAGACATAAATTTCAGCATTGATATCAGGGGTGATGACCGTGTTTCCTTAAAATGTTAACAGACATTACTATTATTCTCTGTATTTATTTTTTATTTTCTTGATGTGCAATGATCATACTTTATAATCTGTCGAAAATATAATTTTTTCAGGTGACGCATTTAATTACATGTACATGTAGTATAAATAATTAAAAAATATCATGCCTCATTTGCATATGAAAATAGCCAGAAAATATACCACCTCGAGTCAATAAATAAATATTACAAAATTATATTTTTTTCTGTATAGCAGGCACTCATAATTTTTACAACTGGTGGAATAGTGACACACTTGTACACTTATTTATTTCCTATAAAGAACATTTTGTGCCTACTAAGTGGGCATGTACCTTTAATACAAATATTACTACTCCCAGCCGGGCCTGTGACTATCAGTAGTGTGCCTGCATGGAGGCAGCCAGACAAGACCAACTCTGCCTCGGAGGCCTCGGACATGGAGGAGACATCGGTGGAGGCGGGCTACTCTGTCCTGGGCCTATACTTCACCTACCAGCCCGTCGGGGGATCCCTGGGGCACGGGCCAGCTGTGTCGGGCGGGGCTGACTTCCTGCAGAATACAAGTGGAGTTGTTAAGTAAATGATGTTTTAGACATGGCACTATGACATTACTATCTATAACAAAGTAAATAATAAATGATAAAAGCCAGATACTGAAAAATAAAAGTGAACACTTCGACCGCTACTCACAACAATTGTCGTCTGCTGTTGCTTTTATATCTTGCCTTATTTCTCAATAAAAACTTGGTTTGACAGCACTTCAGAATCATTTCCAATGGAAATAATTCTGAAGTGCTGTCAAACCATGTTGTAAATTATTCTAAAGTGCTGTCAAAGCATGTTTTTGATGATAAAAATGGAAAATAGAAAATAAACAGCAGACGACAAAAAATTAAGGTAGTGGTCTAAGGGTTAAAATGATATAGAGACATTGCATGTTAGTCTAGTGATGCTTGGGAGGGAGAATTGATAACTGTCCATTGAATCAGTGTATGAGATTATATGTGGCTGTGACTGGAGAATTGGGGTTTAAATAAATGACATCTGTGAGAAGTGTAAATCCAGATCAGCCTGCTCATCCGCGCAGTCTGATCAATGTCTACACTGATTGACGTTAAGCCAGTGATACTCTTGTCATACAATTAACAAACCCGGGGGCCGTTTCACAAAGCTTCGTACGACTAAAATGTTCGTAAGTGCAAATTTAGGATCGTCTGGAAATTTCAATTAATGGATTTAAACCTATACTCAATAAATGTAAATCCAATAATTTTTTGCAAGAAAATATTGTTATTGTGAAATTTACAGACTATCATAACTTTGCACTTACAAACATTTTAGTCGTAAGAAGTTTAGTGAAACGGCCCCCAGGGCTCCAGATAAGGAATTAGTAATTGAGTATTGTCACTCCATCTTTTCTGAAGCAATAGGGTATTTCAAAATTTTAAATGGGTAAAATAAAATCTCAATACTGTTTACATATCAGCAGACTGCAATTGTTGAATAGTTTATTTCTAAATGAAAACATCTCTTGGCATTTCATTAGAATTGTCTCCAGGGAGACAATTCTACTGAAATGCCAAGATGTGTTTTCATGGAAAAATAAGAGAAATATGCTATATTTGTGATCTGTTTATTGTTTTCTGCAGCATGATAAAGATACCACAAATGTTTTCATTGCTTTTTGATACAGTATGAGTCACTACTTGTAATTTCAATTTGGTTTTTGGCAATTTTCATTGGGTATTTAAGCAAATACGCACCTTATATGGAGCCCTGAAAACATAGACAACCCTATCAGGCTGCAGGAGTTCGCTAGCTGATTCAGTAGCCGATTTCACCAACATTGCAAAGTATACTTTACTAGCAAAGTATACTTTGAGGGAGAAATTTTCAATTTTTTTAAAAATTTATTAATTTTTATTATACTGAATTTATTGCATTATCACAGCCATTTAATGGCTGTGATAATGTAATAAATTCAGTATAATAATTCTGCATATTTTTAATCATGAACTATATGCATTTGTTAGTTCTATTTGAAATAATGCATTTCAGGAAAAATAAATGATTACTCCCTCAAAGTATACTTTGCTAGTAAAGTATACTTTGCAATGTTGATGAAATGGGCTACAGAGCTGGACTGGCCATAAATAGCATTAGCCTCATTCCCCCTGCCACAGGCACATGTTTTGTGAGAATGTATAACATTTGCAACCAGTGTAGCCTCATATCAGCCTAAAGGGAAGGAATTGTGCAGTCGCCATGTGAGTGAAGTGGTAAATCACCATTGAGTCAGTTTATTATCACATGGCAAAAGAGAACTTATTCAGATCAGCCTGCGCAACCAAAAACAGAATAGATACTAGTCTATCTGGTTAAACATGTTAACCCTTAGACCGCTATCTTATTTTTTTTGTCGTCTGCTGTTTATTTTCTATTTTCCATTTTTATCATCAAAAACATGCTTTAAGAGCACTTTATAATTATTTACAACATGCTTTGACAGCACTTTAGAATCATTTCCATTGGAAATGATTCTAAAGTGCTGTCAAACCATGTTTTTATTGACAGCACTTTAGAATCATTTCCATTGGAAATGATTCTAAAGTGCTGTCAAACCATGTTTTTATTGAGAAATAAGGCAAGATATAAAAGCAACAGCAGACGACAATTGTTGTGAGTAGCGATCTAAGGTTAAATTGACAAGTGGGTCGGGTAATGGATTTTTTGTAATAGGCATTTTTTTTTCTGTCACAGGTCCGAGTCTTCCACCTGTGGTTAAATGTGCAAGTGGATTCTTGTCTCCAATTGTTCTAAATGCCCAAAAGCTCCTTTCCTTTGCCATTTGAATCCACTAGAAACTAATTTCAACAATTCACTATATTTACCTTACAAACCTGAATTAAATGTTGCCGTCTGCTGTTTTATTTTTTCAGTTCCACTTTTTATTAACAAAAAACACAGTTTAGCATCATTTTAAAATCATTTCCATTGGAAAGGATTCTAAAGTGCTTCCAAACCATGTTTTTATTGAGAATAAAGGCAGATAATGAAACAACAGCAGACAACAGTTTCATTTCCCACATTCTAAGGGTTAATGTTTTGTCAATATTTAAGTTCTCAACATGTGACCAGATATATTGGATATATTTCATCATGTTGTTGTACATGCTGACATCTTGTGATTCCAGGGACCCACTTTTTATTAATAAAAACATAGTTTACCATCATTTTAAAATCATTTCCATTGCAAAGGATTCTAAATTGCTTCCAAGCCATGTTTTTATTGAGAGTAAAGGCAGATAATGAAACAACAGCAGACAACGGTTTTCATTTCCCACATTCTAAGGGTTAACGTTTAAGTTATTAACATGTGACCAGATACATTAGATATGTTTCATCATGTTCCTGTTCATGCTGACATCTTGTGATTCCAGGGACTTGTTGACGTTGTCCCCAATGTTACTGGTGGGAACCACAGCAGGGTTGGTGCAATTTGACGCCAGGTCCATGCATGTGTGTGCCTACATAGACTTCCAAGGTAACTGGGGGCCGTTTCACTAAACTTCTTGCGACTAAAATGTTTGTAAGTGCAAAATTATGATAGTCTTTAAATTTCACATTAACAATGTTTTCTTGTAAACAATTACTGGATTTACATTTATTGAGCATAGGCTGCATATGCAGCCTATGCTCAATAAATGTAAATCCATCAATTGAAATTTACAGACGATCCTAAATTTACACTTACGAACATTTTAGTCGCACAAAGTTTAGTGAAACGCACCCCAGGTAACTAACTATATTGGACGACTCCTTTTACTGAGTTGTCCGATATATAACTCAAATTATGCATCAAATATTTGTATGTACATATGGTCGCCACCCTGTTCATTTGTCAATCTATCTGTCTGAGATTTGCCTTAAAGTTTTAACATTTTATCATTAATTCTGAGTGAAATATATGTCGCATGAAATAATGGCATTATCTACATATGTAGGTTTTCTTTTACTCTCAGGTTTTATATCTGATCCATTTCGTCAGCTCGCCTAAGTAGTGTTGTTTTATTTTGTATCACAAACAATATTTTTCAAGATACCTATCCATCTCACAGGTTGAAGTAACGGACCGAGGTCTATAAATACATTAAATATGCCTAAAAGCATCAATAAATGAAGAAAAAAAAGCTAAACTTTGTTTTACTCCCTCCATATAGACTATGGAGGCATATAGACTGGAGGGAGTAAACAAAATTGTTTAGCTTTTTTTTTTCTTCGTTTATTGATGCTTTTAGGCATATTTAATGTATTTAAAGACCTCGGTCCGTTACTTCAACCTGTGATCCGTCTGTCCATCTGTCTGTTTGAGATTTTTGTTAATGTTTGCGGCGAGCTACTATCTCTGTTGCCGTAAGTTGGAGTGCCCGGCACTCCGGGGGAGTGCCCGGCATTCCGACAGGCTTAAAACTTTATATACCGTAAAGATTCTAATAGACGCCCACCCCCCACTTTTTACGTTGAAAATGACACATTTTTTGGCCGATTTTCACGAAATTAGTGCCTCTAATAAACGCCCAGTACCGACTTGAAACAAAATCGTCCGTAGGCGTAAATCTGATCAGCATTAATGATTGACACTGTCTTGATATACATTACCATTAAATTTAACATTTCTACCGACTGTACCATAATGACCAGAGTGGGCCGAAACGTCTTGGCCCGAATGTTTATAAACTGACAGACAGTACAATCAAGTCTGGCGTTTGAGAGTAACATCCTGTAGTTATGTTTTTGTTCAGATAGCAGAACATCGTATATTTTTTTTAATCATTTTCCCTTTGCTGAATAACACTTGCCTCTATTAAACGCCCACCCTGGACTTCGGAGCCAGCGGTGATTCTAATAGACGCCCGGGCGTCTATTAGAATATTTACGGTACTTATTTTTCATCATCCATCCTCTTTCATTCTATAGCCTACTCATGTGGCCCTTGTGTTCAAATGTCAAATGACTTACCATGGTTTTGAAGGGTTCATCCTTTATAAATGTTACTGATTTCTTGTTTATAGATGCCATGAGGTCATGTGAAGATTTGAAGGTAGAGACAAAAGTGTTGAATGCGGCGGGCTCCGTATACTTTGGACAAGGAGCCAATCAAAGTCAGGTATTTAGTAGGTTTCATAGTTCTTACTTTTTTGTCACTCCCCCATTAGTGGAAAATGAGACATAACGGTCACAATTCCAGGCTAGGCGTCATCGTAGGCATCAACAATTTTGGAAGTACGTTGAATGTTGCGTATCTCCTGATATATTGGTTGAATCATTTCCAAACTTCAAAAATAGCTTCCTCACATTGGTGGCTAAACACGCTTGTCATTCAGGTGACCGTGACCTACTCTTGAAATATAGGTCACATCCAGTAATAAGTGATTGGGTCCTTATGCTCAACAAACGAGTGAGCGTAGCGAACTGAGTTTGTTTAGCCGTAGGACCCTATCACGAGGGTATTATTTCAAGATAATTAGCTTTGCTACCTGTTTTGCATTGTTTGCCATTCCATCAATAAATCAACTGTCGTGATTATAACAAGCAATATATATTGTTATAGGGCTACAGGAGTGTGCTATTTAGTGGCTTTAACTGGAGAAATGTGGCTTATGGGATTTGTGACCAGTGTAGCTCCAGATCGAATAGCACACTCCTGTGGTCTGACAATGATCTATATTGCTTGTTAGAAGCATTACGGGTGTTTCATGGATGAAATGGTGAACTGTGTAAATCCTGATCAGACTGTGCGGATGCACAGGCTGATCTGGATCTACACTGGTCGCAAATTCAATAGGCCCCATTTCTCCAGTTACAGCCACATTTACACCTTCAGGTATGGAGTATTGTTGGCAGCCATTTCCAGAGCGTTGTTCATGCTCTCTTCTGGAACCCGACCTCATCCACTTCTGCGGTACCCACAAGCCGTAACGACCAGTCAGAAATGGGTACCGGCACCAATGGACAGCCACAGCTGCATCAAGACTTTGATATCCTGACAGTGTCCAGTGATGGTCAAGCTATTGACATGATTGAGGAGAGTAACAAAACACTCTCAGTTTTATCAAAGTAAGACGGTTATGATTTATTCATTTATTAATTTCTCCAGTACCATATGAATAAGATAAATAGTAAAATGAAACTATTAAGCCACATGAAGTTTGCACTCCCCAATAAGCAAGATCATTTACTGCTTATGGTACATAACCATACAGTCATATCTGCCTTTGTGGGTGGCAGGTGTGAGTATGCGATGGGTAATTTAATCGGGATTCATCCTTACCGGAATTCCAATTGGAGACCTGGTTTGGTCCTCACATACGTCCTTGGAATTTTGTGACAGTTGAAACTGGTTATACTCCTTCTGTGAGTAGTACGATTGATCGTAATCCTATTTTAGGGGAAGGGGCCAAGTGACTTTGATGTGGTATCGTGGACCTCGCACCAGGTCAGGTTATTCTAATTTCACGGCTGAATATATTTTTTCCCGATGTAAATATTCCGTTTCCCCCCAATGCAGCAGGTTAAAACGGGATCGTTTCAATTTGCTTAGCCTTACATGACCGTAGCTGTTGATAACATATATGCCTTTCTTATAAATGGCTTGTGAAATGTAGTGTTCTATGTTTCCTGTTAGAGAGGTTCCACTGTACGAATGTACAGCTCGTACAGAATCCCAATTTACTATGACATCCATTTCACTTTATGAACCTGTAGTGCACCTCTCCTGGAGGATTCTCCCCTGAGGTCGGAGTACAAACCCAAGCTAAAGGAGTCGAATAAAGATAGGAGGCCAAAGGGTAAGCCTGTACAGTAAAACCCCTCTAAACCGGACACGCAGGCAGTCTGTGTGTCCTTAATTTTATGGGTTTCATTTGTGAATATATATGATGATAATGATAATGCCTGTTCAAGTTCGCAAAGCACAGCCGCATACCTTAGTATAGTCATATGTCTGATTTACAGTGGAACATCTCTAAACCGGACACACTGGGGACCCCCAGGGTGTCCGGTTTAGAGAGGTTTCACTGATTTTGTTATTGTTTTCATATGCCTATTACATGTATGTATTTACTTGCACGGACGGCAGCTGCAAGCGATCAGAGCTTGATGACACGATACCTCAATTTCTACTTGACTTTCCTTTACCAACTTTATTACATTCTGTTTATCATGTTAAAAGAAGTAACCCCGTTAATTTTCAAATTATTTCTAAGCCGTACATGTCATTAAAAGACATTTCTGTTTTCCTTATAATTCCAGCACAAAAATATTTACACAATTCCCTAACATTTGATTGGCCCGTAGCAAGTCTCTGTCCAAAATTTATATCCCAGTAAACTCCCACGCCGAACTACTTTCCGTAACCGTGAGGCGCAGTTAAATAATTCTTAAGAAAACGGAAAATAAACACATTTTCTTGATGAATTTATTTCAAATGCTGGAATTATAAGGAATGAATGGCCTTTTTGTGGAATTTATCGGGGATATAAACTTGGAAAAGTCGCGGGAATACTGGACGAGGCCTTCCGGCCTTCGTCCAGTATTCCCGCGACTTTTCCAAGTTTATACCCCGATAAATTCCACAAAAAGGCCATTCATTCCTATAATGCATTATACTAGTCCCCAGTACTAAGTTCTATTTGACACCTCCACCAAATGTTAAATTGATGTTTATCACATAGTTGTTAACAATACCGCTCACACTCTTGATTAAATCTGACATGATAAAGGCTTCTATCATTTATATTTATCTCTTCTGCATTTATATATCTAACACACCACCTCGATGGACTTGCTATGGAGAAATATGTCTTGCAGATTTTGTGAATTCCCCTCAGAAAGGTAAAATACTGGACCATCAGGCACTGACGTTTAAAACAAAGGTCAAGTCATCCGGCTATACAGAGGCTCCCAGGTATGTTGACCACTGTAGATTGTCTGCCTATTTGACCGGACAAATGGGGCTTATGACATCTATGACCAGTGTAAAGTGTAAGAAAGTGTGCATTTAACCAGGTGAGCCGACTGTTAAGACAATTGTGGTCGAGTCCTAAAATTAAAACTTGGTTTCATATGCTCACTTGTTGGATTAATGGAAGGACCAATTACTGTACTTGCACATTAGTTTATGATAATCATTTCACTTGGATGAATAAACAGTATAATATATACTAAGGAGATAGAAGGCTGCTGAACCAAAACATAACACTTGGACAATAGAATTTACTAGGATGGATGGCCTTTAATGAAAATTTTATTTGTTGCAATCTGTCTATACAGGGTTTATTTCATTTCTGACATGTTTGGGTTCTAATCTAGTGCCACAATCAAATCATCTGATTGTATTTGGGAGTGTGTACTAGTGATCGATTCTGCCCGACAAGAACTTCATTTAGCTATAATCCCTTTTCTCAGCCGGTCTCCCAAATACAATCTCTCTAAACCTCTCTAAACCGGACACCAATAACACACCTGTGATCTTATTTTTCTTGGGTTTCTTCGTCATTTATCCCAGATGAAATGTCTGTTCATAATCGTACAGCGCACAACTATGTCTCGGAATTATTAAGTGCCTGATTTACAGTGAAGCCTCCCTAAGCCGGACACCCTGGAGACCTCCCAGGGTGTCTGGATTAGAGAGGTTTCACTATGAATATACTGTAATCGTTTTGCTGATTGCTGTTATACTTCAGTGACTGATAAGACTGCATGGATGCACTGGCTAGACTGTGTCTCAATTTACCTCAAAGACCAGTAGCCTATTTTTCATTAACATGGCAAAGTATACTTATCTAGCAAGGTATACTTTGAGGGAGATATTTTCAATTTAAGGATAAATTTATTAATTTTTATTAAACTGAATTTATTACATTATCACAGCCATTTTGGCTGTGATAATGTAATAAATTCAGTATAATAATTATGCACACATTGTACTTTTAATCATCAAATATATGCAGTGGTTAGTTCTATATCAAATAATGCATTTCAGGAAAAATAAATGATTACTCCCTCAAAGTATACTTTGCAATGTTGGTGAAATAGGCTACAGGAGATATCGGGAGGATGGTATGCGTATCTTACACATGAATCCATCCATTAGGATTCATAATCTAACACTGACTCTTCAATAGGATTCACACCATGGGGCCAAGTGATCCTGTCTAGTAAGGGTGCCTGATACCAGAGCAAGAGACTGTTTTTCAAAGTCCATCCATTGGTTTTTCCATCACTAGTTACATTGTTTGCATACTTGATGTCCATCTTGTTTCCAGGCGGACCATGTTTGCCCCAAAAACAAACTTCTCCAAGAGCCCAGGCATCAGAAAATTACAATCGGGAAGCAAGTAAGTTTTCTGTCCAGCCCGTTGAATGGAAAGCTACTGTCTGTTCCACATTTTGCTGCCGACAAACTTTTGGCCATTGAACACATTCTCTTAAAAATATTTAAATGTAAGTACTTTTTCATCAATAAAAAAAAAGTCATCCTCCCTAAAAAAATTATTTGATAAAATTCCGTCAAATATTGATTTTATTGCGAAAAAACTATTTTCCTATGGGAATTTAACATGGGAGCTAAAAATAGATTTTTTTAAAATAATTTTTAGCCAGGTTTTTTTAAAAAAAATCCAGGCTATTGGATTGGCGAAAGCCGGGCGGGCGGGCAGGCGGGCTGTCGGCGGGCGGCGTCCACAATCAATGTTAAGTTTTCGTGTTTGTGTCCATTTCTTTGTTACTGTACCACCTAGGACCACCAAACTTTCACAGCTTCATAATCAAGGGGTGCCCACCACATATCACTATCCAACATGTTACTTCTTTTTGAACTTGACCCATTTTTTCCGCGCAGTCGACTTTTTCAATGTTAAGTTTTCGTGTTTAAGTCCATTTCTTTGGTACTGTACCACCTAGGACCACCAAACTTTCACAGCTTCATAACCAAGGGGTGCCTACCACATACAACTATCCAACATGTGACCATTTTTTTACCTTCACCTATTATTTCTACGTAATTGACTTAGCCATTTTCAATGTTAACTTTTTAACGTACGTCTGGTTAAATTATTTGGTTAAAACTTTTTTGTTATACTATATCTTTGCAACTGCTTCGCCCAATACCTTGAAACTTCACATGGGTGTTTATCATCGTCCATATTTTCACTCTAACCCCCAACCGTGCGGCCATTGTGCGCAATGTCAAGGTCAAATTACTTTGAATTTATAGTTTTTTCGTGTACTATTTCTCTGCAACTGCTTCACCCATTACCTTGATACTTCACATGGGTGTTTATCATCATTGTCGCACCCGCTTGCGGAAAGCGCGATATCGTCGGCATTTTGGCATACGTCCGTCCGTCCGTACGTCTGTGTGTCCGGTTAAAGTTTTTTCATTAATGTTTTTCCGTCTACTATATCTATTTTTTTAGTGTCCATGCCTCGCCCCAAGGCGCGACATGCAGGCCACGGCCATCTAGTCTACAAAAAGTTGGTATAATTATGTTATCCAAGTGTCCATGCTTGGAAAAAACCTGGCCTTCGTGGCTTTGCCTCGTTTCTTGTTTATTTGTGGACCGATTTTCAAAATCTAACTTTTGTCTTCTTAGTTACATCATTTCCAAGCTATCTAGCCAGGTTTCGGAGCCACTTTCCAATTTTTTTTGTTTTTTGACTCCTCCCCCAGCGCTTCCTCCTCTTTTCCTCCCATGTTAAATTCTCATAGTAAAATAGTTTGTTGGCTATAAAATCAATATTTGATGGAATTTCATCAAACTAAAATTTTTGGGGAGGGTGACTTTTTTGTTATTGATGAAAAAGTACTTATTTAAATATTCTTTAGATTTAATATGTGTAATAGCCAAAAGTTTGTCGACAGAAAAACGTGGAACAGACAGTTGATATACTGGTATGATTACAATGTTGTCTATATGTGCTTGTATCTGTCCGCTGGAAATCTGGGGCCCGTTTCACTAAACCTCATACGACTAAAATGTTCGTAAGTGCAAATTTAGGATCGTCTGGAAATTTCAATTGATGGATTTACATTTACTGAGCATAGGCTGCATATGCATGCTCAATAAATGTAAATCCAATAATTGTTTGCAAGAAAACATTGTTAACCCTTAGACCGCTACTAACAACAATTGTTGTCTGCTGTTGCTTTTATATCTTGCCTTATTTCTAAATATAAAACATGTTTTGACAGCACTTCAGAATCATTTTCAATGGCAATGATTCTGAAGTGCTGTCAAAGCATGTTGTAAATTATTCTAAAGTGCTGTCAAAGTATGTTTTTGATGATAAAAAATGGAAAATGACCATAGCTGTTGACAGGCCGTTAAACACTATTAACCCTTAGACCGCTACTCACAACAATTGTCGTCTGCTGTTGCTTTTATATCTTGCCTTATTTCTAAATAAAAATGCTTTGACATCACTTCAGAATCATTTCCATTGAATAATTTCCAATGGAAATGATTCTGAAGTGCTGTCAAAGCATGTTGTAAATTATTCTAAAGTGCTGTCAAAGTATGTTTTTGATGATAAAAATGGAAAATAGAAAATAAATAGCAAATAACAAAAGATTAAAGATAGCGGTCTATTATAAAGGGTTAATGTGAAATTTACAGACTATCATAATTTTGCACTTACAAACATTTTAGTTGTACAAAGTTTAGTTTGCATGTTTTCCCTTACTGACAATGCCTTAGTGGACTTGACATGACTGGCCATGAAACGTTGTTAGTCTTTACCCAACCATAATAGTGCAGTGGACATGTATTGTTATTAGTGCTGAACCCTCTTGTCTATATTGCTATTCATCACCAGCTGCATTTCTCTATTTCCAAATAGAACATCTGTGTTATACACATACACATTTATTGTGCGCATTATGTTTTACCCTTGTGTGTGTGTGTGTATCTCTGATAAAGATAAACATCAATCACGTTAGCTGTCAACTGGAGTAGCCGGAGAAACATGTGGCATCGTAATTATTTACATTGCAGGAAATCTCTGGCGTTTGGTAAAGAATACCCGATGACGAGTGCTGCACCAACAAAACAGACAATGAAAATAAACGTGGCAGAGAGACCCACAGCAATAAACACCATATGTGTGTCAGGTGAGCTCATTATCAATCAGTGAACATATATCGGGTTCTGTATCTGCCAGTTTCTGCACATGCAGGTGGCAGCAATGCTTTTTACAGTGATAGATAGAGATGTTTGTAGTTACTGTGGTTAAAATAGTAACATGGCAGTTTAAAGGTACATGCCCACTCAGTAGGCACAAAGACATCATCTGATGCATTTTCTGGTAAAATAGACATTCATTCACCATTACCCCACGGATTAATTGGCATTAGTATACATTTTATATCAGACATCAATTTCTACACTGATATCAGGGGCAATAACTGTGTTTCCTTACTATTTATTTTTATGCCACCGGGTTTCGAAGAAACGGGTGGCATATAGTGTTTGGACCGTCCGTCCGTCTGTCCGTCCATCCGTCCGTCCGTCCATCCGTCCGTCACACTTTTTGGTTAACCACTTTGTCACAGTTTCTCAAATATGCTGCAGGTGGCATCCAAGTTCGACAGAACCATTTCTTGTTTGATGTGCAATGATCATACTTTATAATCTGTTGAGAATATTATTTATTTATGTGACGCATTTAATTAGTATAAATAATTAAAAAATATCATGCCTCATTTGCATATGAAAATAGCCTGATACCACCGTGAGTGAGTGAGTGATTTTTAGAACTGGTGGAATAGTGACAAAATTATACACTTATTGAATTCCTATAAAGAATTGTTTGTGCCTACTGAGTGGGCATGTACCGTTAATGTCTATAAATATATATCTGCAACAATAGCGTCTTGAAAACAAATTTGAGATAACATTTTATGTATAAATAGCAAGTGAATTTTATAATTAATGCTGGCATTGTATTTTATTAAACACATGTGCCCGTGGCTGAGAAACTAACCACATATTCGCAGTGTAATCAGGGCCTACGATGTTCGCAATTCAGTCACTGAATCATGTTTACTGCTGTCAGAAAAGGTCTTCAACCTGGGTGCAGCTGTGGAAAATGTTCAGAATGACCCAGGCTCATATATTTTTAAAAAAAAAAAGAAGGTTTTTTAAGTTGTTTTTTTTCAGCCCGTGGTCCACATTGTGGAGAGAACTGCCATGTGACATTATATCCCCGTCCGATGTTGTAGATGATGGTGACAGTGTGGCATGTTCCCTCGCCAACAGGTCCGCCCAGGTGTTCAGTCTGCCCCTGTCTGGCAAAGGCTCAAGTTACACAGGTATAAGTAATAGCTATAGTCCACATATTGAAACTTCAATATATGAACTATAACTGTCTTATTCTTTGCCCCACCCTATTGCATGACATGTGAAACACTGCCCATAAACATGCTCTCAAATTATGATACTCTTATGTCATTGGCAGTTTTACACCGAATCAATCATGCACACTCGGTGACATGGTTCGCATCTCGGGGAAATAATTTCAACAATAATGTCAAATACAGTTATTGTAGAACGGTTGCAGGGTAGCATTTCGTCATCGCCCCATATAAACTTGGAAAAGTCGCGGGAATACTGGACGAAGGCCGGAAGGCCTCGTCCAGTATTCCCACGACTTTTCCAAGTTTATATGTCGAGATGAGATTACAAGATGGATCAGCATACACATCATTGAATTGTGGCTGGGAGTTGATTACTGTCTGTTTAACGAAACCTGCCCAAATTTTACGGCTATATTAACAATGCAAAAACAATATTTTTTTCGATAATATTAAATTAAAGCAAAATTTAAGAATGAGCCTTTTTTAATTTCGTGAAATTTGGTTAAATATTGATTTATTGTGAAAAAAACAATTTACCCATGTTAAATTCCCATAGATAACATGGGGAAATTTTTCTAATTTCAGAAGTAGTCGACCAATTTTCAAAATCTAACTTGTTTTCTTAATTAGATCATTTCCAAGCTATCTAGCCAGGTTTCGGAGTCAATTGCCAATTATTATTATTTTGACTCCTCCCCCTTATCCTCTGCCTCCTTTCTGCCTCATTTTTGTGATAAAATCAATATTTGACCAAATTTCACGAAATAAAAAGAAGTCTCGTACTTAAATTTTGCTATAATATAATATTTTCGAAAACAAAAAGGTTTTTGCATTGTTTATATAGCCGTAAAATTTGGGCAGTTTTCGTGAAACAGACAATAGAAGGTTATAGGTGTGATTCCCTGATGTGTAACGAGTAATACAGCCTGTTGAATATAGCACGTATGCCTGTTAGCCGCTCTAATTACTTACAATGCTACAGTGATATCTCTAAACTGAACACCATTAGATGATGCCAGGATGAGTGAGAGATTCCACTGTAATTCAGGTATATGAGGATTGCAAGACATATATATGTGTTTTGAAATCATGAACATCCATTCAATTACATGATTAGCTAAAATCCTGCATCTTGCATTGAATTGTGGCTTCGACGAGTTGAGTAGGAGGAATGAAAAAATGCTTTCTTTTGCATCCCACTGAGGTGCCATCTGTATATTACGGAGCCCCGCAGAGGACGTAGACTTTTTTTTTATTAATTCGTTCCCACGAAATAACAATTTGTTCCCACGAAATAACAATTTGTTCCTTCAATTTAACAATTCGTTCCCATGAAATAACAATTCGTTCCCCTGGGAACGAATTGTTATATCGTGGGAACGAATTGTTAATTCGAGGGAACAAATTGTTAAATTGAGGGAACGAATTGTTATTTCATGGTAACAAATTGTTAATTCGAGGGAACGAATTGCTATATAGTGGGAATGAGTTCTTAATTTGAGGGAACAAATTGTTAAATTGAGGGAACAAATTGTTATTTCATGGGAACGAATTGTTAATTCGAGGGAACAAATTAAGTGTGGGAATTTATTGTTAATTCGAGGGAACAAATTGTTAAATTGATGGAACAAATTGTTATTTCGTGGGAACGAATTGTTAATTCAAGGGTACAAATTGTTATATTGTGGGAATGAATTGTTAATTCGAGGGAACAACTTGTTAAATTGAGGGAACAAATTCTTATTTCATGGGAACGAATTAATAAAAAAAATCCATGTCCCCTGCGGGGCTCCATAGTATATGACTGTCGTTGAGACGTTAAACCTTTAAAATGTTTTCACAGGACATAACCACATAGTGTCATGTGTGAACTGGAGTCACTGTGGGTCCCAACTCATCACCTCCTCCGATGACAAAACCGCCTCCATATGGGTCAAAGGTCAGACGGAGTCGGTGTTGACCTTCAGTGCCATGCAGCGCAGTGTCTCAGCGGACGTCAACGATGTCACAAAACCAAGCAAGGTATAGGAGACGAGCCATGTGATTTTGTACCTAAGAAGATGTGTGATTTTTCATGAAATTTATTTACAGAAAGTAAATGATGTCGAAAGTTGACGGGAATTTTCATAGCAAATGCAGAATTCTACTTTTTCATCAATAACACAAAAGTGACCCTCCCCAAAAAAAATTATTTGATGAAATTCCATCAAATATTGATTTTGTTACGAAAAAGCGAATTTAACATGGGGGCTAAAACTAGATTTTTTTTATTTGTTGACCGATTTTCAAAATCTAACTTTTTTCTTAGTTACATCATTTCCAAGTTATCTAACCAGGTTTCGGAGTCAATTTTAATTTTGTTTATATATTTTTTACTCCTCCCACGGCTCCTCCATCTCCTTTTCCCCCATGTTAAATTCTCATAGGAAAATAATTTTTCGCAATAAAATCTATATTTGATGGAATGTTATAAAATAAAAAACTTTGGGGAGGGTGACTTTTTTGTTATTAATGAAAAAGTACTTAGATTTACATATTTTTTAATTTAATGTGCTTAATAGCCAAAAGTTTGTCGGCAGCAAAACGTGGAACAGACAGTAGGTAGAAAATTACATGGCTTGTCTATAAATATGTGACGTGACATAAGGAATGAGGGTTATGGCATTTGTGGGCTGCCTATTCCTGGTCTGACACAGTTGCAGTTTGATAGAAGGATCTGTGCTATTTGTTAGTGGCTTCATTTGTGTTCTTTTGGCAGAATGACGAACAGTGTAGACAATGATAAGACTGCACAAATGTGCAGGGTGGTCTTGGTCTGTTCAGATTTTGGTATCTCGGCAATTATTGAAAAAGTTTGATTACTTTCTTTATTTCGCCATAAAAATATATGTTGTTACCACTCATTTGAACCGTCTCAATGAGACGGTTCAGATGAGTGGCAACAACATACACTTTCGAGAAGAAATAAAGAAAATGACGAAACAAATCCAGCCTTTTCTGGGTTAAACACCTTGCCAAGTAAAGTTGGGTTGGGTAAATTACCTGTGTATTACAGCATACCATTGCATCTTGTTTCTCCTTGCTTTCTGGTCTAAATTGTGGCTGTGACTGGAGAAATGTGGCTTATGGGATTTGTGACTAGTGTAGCCATGATCAAATAGCACAATCCCGTAGCCTGATAGCAATCTATATTGCTTGTTAGAAGCAATGCGGGTGTTTGATTGATGGAATGGCGAACAGTGCAGATCCTGATCAGACTGTGCGTATGCACAGTGTGATCTGAATCTACACTGGTCGAAAAACTCATAAGCCCCATTCCTCCAGTCACAGCCACAAATGACCATAGCTGTTGACAGGCCGTTAAACACTATTAACCCTTAGACCGCTACTCACAACAATTGTCGTCTGCTGTTGCTTTTATATCTTGTTGTAAATTATTCTTTTCAGAGCATGTTTTTGATGATAAAAATGGAAAATAGAAAATAAACAGCAGACGACAAAAAAATTAAGATAGCGGTTTAAGGGTTAATAAAACAAGTATTGCTTTGTAGCCGTGTGCAAAATTCAGCCGGGAGGTACGCTACGCCCAGTTCTACTACATGGACAGGTTTGTGCTGCTGACCTCTGGTAGCGCCATCTACCTGTACAAGTACCACATAGACACGTCCAAGCAGGATATACAAAGGTATGGTACTGTTGATGTAAAAGCAATATCACTGGAGTGTTTTGTTGCCGCTACTGTCTATGCGTTTACATATGGAACAGTCAGCTAGTGTATGTAGAATGTGCGTTTGTTTATTTGAATATTACAGAAGAAAATCCATTTTGCAGTGTAGATCCAACTGATACGGCTCACAACATCTCATCAGGATCTGCAATGTTAGTGAATATTCTGAATTAGTTTTCAAATTACCGATTATTTCACTATTAATGGAATAGTCTGATATTGAAGAGCCACGTGCCAATTAATGATATGTTAACCCTTAGACCGCTACTCACAACAATTGTCGTCGGCTGTTGCTTTTATATCTTGCCTTATTTCTCAATAAAAAACATGGTTTGACAGCACTTCAGAATCATTTCCAACGGAATTGATTCTGAAGTGCTGTCAAAGCATGTTGTAAATTATTCTAAAGTGCTGTCAAAGCATGTTTTTGATGATAAAAATGGAAAATATAAAATAAACAGCAGATGGCAAAAATAAATAAGATAGCGGTGTAAGGGTTAAGATTTTGTTTTGTCTCTGGTTTGTTTTGCCACTGTCTGCTGGGATGTGGCTATAAGTGTATGCAATATTTGCAGAAAAATCTTATGGTACACTAAGCCTTACTGGTACATATATATGCACGCTGACATCTGTGTGCGTGTAATTTGCTAAAAAAGCATAATACATGTGTAGAGGCAAACATTAGCACCAAACAACATTTGGAAATCTTCTGTATACATATGGGAGATCACGTGATTTGCTTTGTACTTCAACCATTTTGACATTGTTGTGACACCATACTTTTCCTGCCGTGACAAAATGGGCTTTACTTAAAATTTACACGCAATCAAACCAGTGTTTAGTCTATGTGCAACCATACAGGACATCACAGAGAACAGCAGCCTATTTCACCAACATTTCAACGTATACTTATCTAGCAAAGTATACTTTGAGGTAGAAATTTTCAATTTTAGGATAAATTTATTAATTTTTATTACTGGTATACTGAATTTATTACATTATCACAGCCATTTTGGTTTATATTATACTGAATTTATTACATTATCACAGCCATTTTGGCTGTGATAATGTAATAATTTCATTATAATAATTCTGCATACTTTTAATCATCAAATATATGCAGTCGTTAGTTCTATATGAAATAATGCATTTCAGGAAAAATAAATGATTACTCCCTCAAAGTATACTTTGCTAGGAAAGTATACTTTGCAATGTTGGTGAAATCGGCTACTGGTATTGCACTGTTGCAGTGTGCCGTGTATGTTTTGCAGGTACCTGAGCTCAAGCAAGTACCAGCTCGTCCAACAGTGGCAGGTGGAAGCTCAGCAAGTGGCCGGGTTGTCGGCCATCAACAGCTTCCACTCTTGTATCCTTACATTCTTTGGTCTCTTCTTATTTTGTGGGTGGCGGGTGGGAGCATGTGATGGGTAATTTAACGATCAGCGTTCATCCTTACCGGAATCCCGACTGGAGACCTGGTTTGGCTCTCACGTACGTCGTTGGCATTTTGTATGTGACAGTTGAATCTGGTTATACCCGTAATCCGATTTTAAACTAGTTTTAAAACCAGCAATAACAATTTTGGAAATATTCAGTTCTGATTTTGGGATTTTCCCCCTATTTGTACATGTACTTGAACATGTACATGTACTTGTTCAGGTCATATATGGTATTTAGTACTAAACCCATTGACCCGGCCTTAAATGACCTTAGCTGTTGATAGGCCGTTAAACCCCAACAAACAAAACAAACAAACAAACTTTATGGGCCAGGACGACATAAAAGTGTAGTTTGAAGCCGATGTTTGCGCGGCCATTTTGCAGTATTGACCCTGAAAATGTGCCCAATGTCTTCCGACTATTCAAAAATGCTCAATTTTGTTGAACAAAATAATTGATAGCTCGAAAACGCATTGACATACCGCATAGGGGAATATATCTTTGCGGAGGGTGAACATTTTCCTAACTTCTGCAATAGGCGACAATGATATAAATCGGTTGACTGTTTATTGAGTGTCCGTTGTCTCAAGGCCATCCGAGTACTGCCCATTAAACACACAGCGACCTTGGTTAATGTGTATAAGAGAGAGTAAAGATTTTTTTTTGCTTATTTCTTTTTCACTTATTGGTGATTTTTTTGTTGTATATTTAATGTATTTAGAGGCCATGGTCCGTCACTTCAACCTGTGGCTATAACAGTGGAGAAAGATAAACAAAATTTCTCAACTGTTCTTTATTTCTTCATTGTAAATATGTTGTGATCACTCATTTGAACTGTCTCGCAGAGGTTCAAAGGAATGAAACATACTTACAGGCAGAATACGGGAGGACGGGAGCACAGGTTGAAGTAACGGACCGAGGTCTATAAATACATTAAATATGCCTAAAAGCATCAATAAATGAAAAAAAATAAGGTAAACAAATTTTTTTTTACTCCCACATATAGACTTATAGTAACGGACCGAGGTCTATAAATACATTAAATATACCTAAAAGCATCAATAAATGAAAAAAAATTAAGCTAAAAATTTTTTTTTTTACTCCCACATATAAACTTATAGTAATGGACCGGGGTCTATAAATACATTAAATATGCCTAAAAGCAGCATCAGTAAATGAAAAAAAAATATGCTATTTTTTTAGCTTATTTTGTTTTCATTTATTGATGCTTTTAGTCATTTTTAATGTAATTATAGTCCTCGGTCTGTTACTTCAACCTGTGGATGGGAGGGTACATGTATTTCAACGATGAATCCGTCTGTAAGGATTCATACCTGTACTGTGAACCTTGCTGAAATTCACAAATGGGGCCAAACGATCCTTGGCGCCTCCCCCCATACGGGTGCATTCTGTATATGACCTTGATATTGAACGAATATGAATCTAATTCTGTGCAGAAATACGAAAAATATTTAAATATTTTTGACATCAAAATGTGTTAATTTCTGACTCAGCTGTGGGAATGTACAAGATGAAAAATATCTACAGGTACATTCCAATCCATTTGTCGTCCCATATATTTTGCTTAACCGTGCAATACAGACATTGTGTTGGTGGCTGGAAGCAATAAGAGTGTGGAGGTGTATGACATGAACGTCGGGAAGAAGGTGCGACACATGGCCGACGCCCACTCTCGCCCCATCTGTGCTGTCTGTCAGAATGAGGTGTGTATGCGAGTACTGGCTGATTATTGTCATTATATCTTGCTGTGACTGGAGAAATGGGGCTTATGTGATTTGTGACCAGTGTAGATCCAGATCAGCCTGTGCATCCGCACAGTCTGATCAAGATCTGCACTGTTCGCCATTCCATCAATGAAACGCGTTTCATGCTTCTAACAATCAATATATATATCATTATCAGTGGAGCGCCGTGGCGTAATGGTTAGTGTGTCGGACTACTGATCCAAGGGTCGTGGGTTCGAGCCTGACTAGCGGCGTGCGTTGTGTCCTTGAGCAAGACACTTCATCCACACTGCTGCTCCAGTTCACCCAGCTGTAAATGGGTACCGATAATTCGTAGTTGCTCTGTAAATACGAATTACCGGCTTCTCTCAAAAAATCTCTACCTCTACCTCTGTTCTTTCTCCCATTCTTGGGAGACGGCATGCAAGGTCCTAGAGCCAGTGCCGCCGTTAAATATAAGCTAAAAAAAAAACAAATCATTATCAAGCTACATGATAAATTATGTGCTATTTTTAAGGACTTAACTGGTCACAAATCTCATGAGCCCCATTTCTGCAGTCACAGCCGCAT
>CM055269.1:18889931-18909153 GCA_029237695.1 Conchocele bisecta | reverse complement strand
CGTGTGATAAAAGGTTTGTTTACTATATTATAAGATTAATGTAATATTTACAAACTATTTGTGTGAAATAATATGATTTTGGATCATCTTGTTTGGCATTTAATTCCAAATTCAAAACGAATGTGAAATTTACTGGAAAACACTCGCAGTTAGAATGGACAGTACTAATAGTCACAGGTGGAAGACTCGGACCTATGACACCAAAAAAATGCCTATTAAAAAAAATCCCATTACCCCACCCACCACTTGGTCTCGTACAGTACTATACGTTAATTCAAGGTGACTATAAATAGAGCTATTATAGAAAGAGCCCTCTTTTTTCCGGCTCGCACAAACACAATAAACATCGATTAAATGTATGAAATATGTCTCTGGCAATCGATAAAGGTATTAGGTGTGTGAATATACTCACTTCAAATCGCTGTTTCAAGTATTTATTGAGTTATTCGCGTTTTGATTACCCCATCCAAAGCGAAAGTGCGTGTACGAAAGAATCTCACACAGAATCGGAGGCCGTCCGGCGTGGATTATCGGTCATATTTGACCAATAACTGATCGACAGCTCAAACTAAAGTGGTGCACAATGACCATATACATTAGCAACTCCAACCATACAAAGTTCGTCCAATTGTGATCATTCACCGATCTAAAAAACACCTTTTTTCCACTTTCATTCATGATTCACGTACTATCAGATTATGTCTTCCGCAATCCCGAAATAAGGTTGAATGACGTCATACAGTTTAGATTTAGCCAATCAGAGATGTTCTTTACATAGACGCTTCCGGTTGTATTATGGAAGATGGTGCATTGACCCAATTCCAGATAATGAACGAAATAAGACAAAAAAGTGTTTTTTAGATCGGCGATCGATCACAATTGGACGAACTTTGTATGGTTGGAGTCTCTAATGTATATGATCATGGTGTACGACTTTAGTTTGAGCTGGCGATCAGCTATCGGCCAAATATGACCGATAATCCAGCCGGACGGCCTCCGATTCTGTGTGAGATTCTTTCGTACATGCAACTTTCGCTTTGGATGGGGTAATCAAAACGCGAATAACTCAATAAATACTTGAAACAGCGATTTGAAGTGAGTATATTCACACCTAATACCTTTATCGATTGCCAGAGACATATTTCATACATTTAATCGATGTTTATTGTGTTTGTGCGAGCCGGAAAAGAGAGGGCTCTTTCTATAATAGCGCTATTTATAGTCACCTTGAATTAACGTATAGTACTGTACGAGACCAAGTGGGTGGGGTAATGGGATTTTTTTTAATAGGCATTTTTTTGGTGTCATAGGTCCGAGTCTTCCACCTGTGCTAATAGTCTGTTCCTCACAAATAATAGATAATAATAGTATCTTAGGCATGGTATAATAATTATTATAATGATTAAATATTGTGTTTCAAATATGATGCTATCGGATGTAGATACACTGCAGCTCCATTATAACGCGATGGTCGGGGTCCAAGATTTCAAATTGCGATCGAATCCGACCGCGTTATAAAATTTCGGGACATGCACGGGTACTGATACTGCACGGGTACTGGTATCATCCGCATTTCGGTTACCAACTATTGCTGGAATTCCATTAGCAACGGACCCATATAAAATCATGTCATTTGAACAGACGTTAAAGTAAATATTAATATTAATGCCTATGTATTATTAAATTTCTTACCTTACAATACAGATGAGCCTACCTCACCCATGTGTGTATTATGCATCAGTCAATGTAAGTCCCCGCCCCCCCCCCCCCCTCCGGGGGAATAGCGGGGCTTATATTTTCGTTGCTGTTAAAGCCCCGGTGAAGGCCCCGCACTGCGGGGCAACATGGTCGGTAAAAGCCCCGGTAAAATGCCCCGCACTGCGGGGCCATCTGGTGATTTTAAATGTGAAATATTCTTGCACGAAAATGATGTGTTGTAGAGCAAAATGTCACTTATAAATAGTAGATATCTGGGAACTTTTATTTATTTAGTATGGGAAGCCATTATTACAACCCAAGCAGCTTTATTCGTTGTAGATGTAATTGGTAGCACATTTGGCCTGCTACTCGTTCTATTTCTAGGGTGGTTGACTTAGTGATATAGTTGTTTTTGAAACCGTTACAGTCGATGATCAGCTGGGTAATGACCGATATGTTTAG
This sequence comes from Conchocele bisecta, assembly GCA_029237695.1. Taxonomy (NCBI): domain Eukaryota; kingdom Metazoa; phylum Mollusca; class Bivalvia; order Lucinida; family Thyasiridae; genus Conchocele; species Conchocele bisecta. The sequence continues at coordinate 18,906,993 of CM055269.1, read as the reverse complement.
TTTGTAAAAGTTCGAGTCTCCTAGCACTTTTTGGATTTCTTGACGAAACGCCGGGTAGGTCTGTTTCCGAACTTCGTGTAGTGCTGGGCATCTTAGTAGCATGTGTGACGCATCCTAGCTCCGCCTCCAAATGACAGTTAGGACAAGTAGGGTCGACTAAGTACAGGGTAAATATGTGTTTGTTGCTTTGAAATAGGTACGTTCCTGTTAATAGTAGTAACCAAATAAATAGCCGCTAACCTTTGGCACCACCCACGGACTCGGTAGAAGGAAGGTCGGATATGTGTGAATAGTATTAAATAGCGCAAAAGTGGACCCTTGCATGATACAAAACTTCTTAACCGTATTAACGCACGGACACACGGACGGTGCAAACACTATATGACACCGGCTCTTCGAGACAGGGTTCATAAAAAGTACACCCCCCCCACCCCCCCCCCCCTATTAATAGTATAAAATGCAGCACTTTATACTTTTACTTACATGGGGAGGGTGTGTGTGTGAGAAATAGGATTTTTCCAGTGGGGGGGTCTCGGGATTTTCCAGGGGGGGGGGGTGGGGGGGGGGGGGGGTCTCGGGATTTTCCAGGGTTTGTTGGGTAAAGAATCACTTTCCAGGTGGGGGGGGGGGGGGGTCTCGTGATTTTCCAGGGTTGGTCGGGTAATGAATCACTTTCCAGGGGGGGGGGGGGGGGGGGGTCTCGGGTTTTCCTTCAGTGTGTGTGGGGGGGGGGGGGGTGGAATGTCTCAGAACTTTCCACGTGTTGGGGGGGGGCTGGGATAACGGATAACGGCAGTGCAATATAAACAGAGGAATTATTTGAAAACAATTTTGTTTATATTAAACAAAATTATTTGCCAGTATTAAACAGTCCACAGTGAAAGTAGATCGTATTAAACAGTTTAAACCCATGTCACCCCTCCCACACAACAGTATTCAGGTAAACATACATGTACATATCTTGATAACAGTCTGATAAAACCCCGGTAAAGCCCCGGTAAAGCCCCGGGGTATGTCCCCGCTCAATTGCTTAGCAACAGTTAAAGCCCCGGTAAAGTCCCCGCAGTGCGGGGCATCATGAAAGGTAAAAGCCCCGGGGTATGCCCCGGTAAAGCCCCGCCCCTCCCCTGGAGGGGGGGGGGGGTCGGGGATTTACATTGACTGATGCATTATGTGTATGGATCAGGATAATAAAATAGATGAACACAACTCAGGTTTTGGGAAAATGAACCATATATATACTTGAAAATTATTGATGGGAGAAGTATGTGATAAAGCATAACACAATGTTCAAAGTAACCAAAATACATGCATGCTCATTATTTGGTCTTATAGCATCAACAATTTCCCAGTATACCTCCAAATTCCCAAAATCTATAGTGAGTAGAGTAGTTTAGAAATACATGTACATGATACTAATTAAGACTGCGACGGTTATAAGTCGACAGCCAATCATCACAGGTGGAAGACTCGGACCTATGACACAAAAGAAATGCCTATTAAAAAAAATCCCATTACCCCACCCACTTGGTCTCGTACAGTACCATATGCTATATAAAGGTGAGTATAAATAGGGCCATTATAGAAAAATCCCCCTCTTAAGTGTTTTTTAGATCGGCGAACGATCACAATTGGACGAACTTTGTATGGTTGGAGTCTCTAATGTATATGATCATGGTGCACGACTTTAGTTTGAGCTGGCAATCAGCTATCGGCCAAATATGACTGATAATCCAGCCGGACGGCCTCCGATTCTGTGTGAGATTCTTTCGTACACGCAACTTTCGCTTTGGATGGGGTAATCAAAACGCGAATAACTCAATAAATACTTGAAACAGCGATTTGAAGTGAGTATATTCACACACCTAATACCTTTATCGATTGCCAGAGACATATTTCATACATTTAATCGATGTTTATTGTGTTTGTGCGAGCCGGAAAAGAGAGGGCTCTTTCTATAATAGCGCTATTTATGCTCACCTTTATATTAGCACATGGTACTGTACGAGACCAAATGGGAGGGGTAATGGGATTTTTTTTAATAGGCATTTTTTTGGTGTCATAGGTCCGAGTCTTCCACCTGTGCTAATCATTACGACAGCCAATCATTACGGTGAAATTGTGTTTGACAATCAGGAATTAGCTGCTCCAGATAACGCTCATACGCACTGCTGTTCCAGTCATTATATTTTTAGCTCACCTGAGCGAAGCTCAGCTCATGTGAGCTATTGTTACCGCAATGTGTCCGTCGTCCGTCGTCGTCGTCGTCGTCCGTGATCATTTTCAAACGTCTTCTCCTCGGTAACCATTGGGCCTATAGTCACCAAACTTCATGGTCATGGTCCTTAGGTAGGGGGATTACACAATTGTTAAAATGACGTCATTACGTAACCCAAGATGGCCGCCGTCTAAAAATAGCACAAATTCTTCAAAAATCTTCTCAAGAACCGCCAACCGGATTTCGACAAAACTTGGTAGGAATGATCGATGTACAACTCTCTTTCAAAGTTGTTAAAATGGTGACCCCGGGGTCAAAAATGGGCTTGGCCCGTGGGGTCAAATTGGGGTTAAATTTTATTTTTGACCGAATATGGTCATGTCATATACCAAATTGAAGGTATCAATGAGGCGATCACTCGGATGGTTATGTCATCCAAGATGGCCGCCGAAAGGTCAAAAGGTCGTTCTTTTATTAGAGATATCAAAATTCTTCTTCACATGAACCGCTTGGCCCATGGTAGCCAAACTTAAAAGCTATGGTCCATGGGTCAAGCCTTTTCAGATTTGTTAAAATGGAGGTCATCGCTAATCCAAGATGGCCGCCATCTAAAAATAGCATAAATTTTTAAAAAATCTTCTTATGAACCGCTAGCCGGATTTTGACGAAACTTGGTAGGAATGATCGATGTTCAATGCTCTTTCAAAGTTGTTAAAATGGTGACCCCGGGGTCAAAAATGGGCGTGGCCCGTGGGGTCAAATTTTATTTTTGACCGAATATGGTCATGTTATATATGAAATCGAAGGTATCAATGAGGCGATCACTCTGGTACATTTTTTGTCGAAATCGGTTTGTTATGTCATCCAAGATGGCCGCCGAAATGTCAAAAGGTCGTTCTGTTATTAGAGATTTCAAAATTCTTCTTCACATGAACCGCTTGGCCCATGGTAGCCAAACTTAAACGTTATGGTCCATGGGTGAAGCCTTTTCAGATTTGTTAAAATGGAGGTCATCACTAATCCAAGATGGCCGCCATCTAAAAATAGCATATATTCTTAAAAAATCTTCTCATGAACCACTGGCCGGATTTCGACTAAACTTGGTAGGAATGATCGATTTACAATGCCCTTTCAAAGTTGTGAAAATGGTGACCCCGGGGTCAAAAATGGGCGTGGCCCGTGGTGTTAAATTGGGGTCAAATTTTATTTTTGACCGAATATGCTCATGTCATATATCAAATTGAAGGTATCGATGAGGTGATTGCTCTGGTGCAATATTTGTCGGAATCGGATGATTATGTCATCCATGATGGCCACCAAAACGTCCATTTATTCAAGATTTTGAACGTCTTTTTCTCAGGAACCACATGGCCGATGCTGGACAAACTTCATAGGAAGTTAAGATCCTTGGGTGAAGCATTTTCAGATTTGGTAAAATGAGTCATCGCTTAATCCAAGATGACCGCCATCTAAAAATAGCGCAATGAACACATGAACTCAATGTCACATTCTCCTCTGTTGTTCATGGAGTCAGGTGAGCGAATTAGGGCCATCATGGCCCTCTTGTTATCTATTATTTGTGAGGAACCGACTTTTAGTACTGTCCATTATTAACTGCAAGTGTTTTCCGGTAAATTTCACAGTCGTTTGGAATTTGGAATTAAACAACAAACAAGATGATCCAAACTCATTTTATTTCACACAAATAGTTTGTAATTAGTGAATATATATCTCGTAATATGGTAAACAAACCATTTATCACACAACAAACACATATTTATGTTATTATATAGTGATTTACAGGGGTTTCCGGTATTGCGGTGGTTTTCGGTAAATAATAGGTTTCCGGTAATTCCAGTGACCCCAGTTTGTAGATTGTTATTATCTTGTTGTTGGTAGTGAATATGGTAAAATAGCATGTACCACAACTGAAAATTAAACGTGATCATGCATTATGATTATTAGTCTTGTGATAATATTGTCATTTATGACTGGCAAAGGAAATGGTGGAATTTTTTTTATTACAAATTTATAAATATTACACTTTCTGCTGATTAAAATTGATTTTAATTGTTTAATTATTATTTTGTAGTTGATTTTGTATTTTATTCAGATTTTGCATCGTATTAATTGATGAATGCTCATTCCAGGGCCATCTGACCTGTTCTCATTGGTCAGAAATGGGCAATACGAATTGAGGGTATGTTGTGACAAAAAATAATCAAAACAACAGATTTTTCTGGGAGTTTCAAACAATAATTAATTTCAGAGAAAACTCATGGATGGGAACTGGTTTGCACCATGATAGTACATTTGCCTCTGGATGATGATTGAGAACACATGCACCATTCAATCTGTAGTTCCGCAAGTGACATGGCACTGCATGGTTTTAAAGTGAATATTTTACCTCAGAATTGGATAATTTTAAAGAGGCTGCACCGAGATATTTCACATTCCTGCATAGGTAAGGAGCACTAATAGAGCAGCATATTTGTGTTTATGTAAAAGCTTCTCGTGTATCTAGGTCACAAATGTCGAACGCATATTGCTGTCTGCCCACTTATTTGGAATATTGCATTAAATACATACTGTCCGAGGGAGTGAAATGGATAATTTTAAATTAACTGGTCACTGCCCCCTTACTGTACACTCCTGATAATTTACCTAACCATTTTTACACTGACCCGATGGTGCGCCGCAATACATGATGAGAATAACCCAACAACAAAAATCATGATTCTAAGGTCACAGTCTATTTTCTACAAGCGCCTGGATGATACGTTAACAATTAAAATGGACAACATGGAAACAAGCGGGACTTTTAGATAAATCTGGTTTCACAGCACTTTTACAATAGGTATATTGTTTTAAATTGTTTTGAATAATTGTTTTATATGCTTATAGCTCTAGTAACTGGCCGACGAAGGCTTATTATCCAGAACCTATAGTCTGTTTCACGAAAACTGCCCAAATTTTACGGCCACACGGGTCATACCAGTTATCCGGACAATCAGTTTATCGGACAAACGAAAATACCTGTTAATTTAATTAAACGCACATTGATCCGATTTTGCAGCGAATACAACTAAGTCACGCAGGTTCTTGCTGTTTCCATGCCAGTGTGAAGATTATATTGCCAAGGTGAACATTTTAGTAAAATTTGTTGAAAACATTTCCCAACTCTGTCCACAAGTTGTTTACAACGTCAACAGTCGTGCGGGGGGGGGGGGGGGGGGCGGCCAATCAATCGAGTGCGCTCATTAAGTCATTGCCGGAGTTCTATTAAATGTATTTGTTGCTCATGAATTGCATAGCCCCGGGGAGTGTTTAATGGATGTAAAACCCCAGTCAATCAACCAGGACAGCTCAGGCTCATCACATAATTGGTTCCATACTATTTAAGGAAGCAATTTTGTCCTATCCCTCTGACACTGGATCAATTATCAATTGTGGCTGTGACTGGAGAAAAGGGGCTTTTGTAGACTCGGATCAGCCTGCGCAACAGCGCAACAGCGCAGGCTGATCCGGGTATACACAGTTTGCATTTAGTCATCGAAACACCCGCCATTCTTCAAACAGTGTAGATTCACATGAGCTACACGATTGTGTTACTAGACCAGAAGCTAAACTGGACACGAATGATATAAGCTTCATTGCTGCAGTCATAGCCACAATTAAGGGATGATTAAACTGTTATTCAGTAGTGTTATGTGTGATTAAGTCATTTACGTTGCCACTATACATGTGAATTAGCGATTCTTTGTGCGTTCTGATAGGAAATGCTTGACAGGTATTGTGGGTAGTAACCGAGTGGACTGGCAGGTGAAATTGCTTTCCCCGAGTGGAATAATGGTTAGCGGAAATATACGGTCAAGAATAAAAGTTTCCTTGTTTCGAATCAGTTTATACCACATGAGTCCATCAGATAATGTGGCTTTTCACTTATGTGGCTTTTCACATCTAATTTTGTTGATTCTGATGCTGATTACGAAACCCGTCGAATTGTTCACAAAATTGATGGTAAAATTCTTCAGCCACTGCAAAAATATGGCTGAATTTCACAAAAATATCTCATATTTTCATAACCAATGCTAGTTGTGATTGGGCATATTTATCTTCTGTACATGCCCATATTGATTTATTTTCCCCGTAATAGGTTTGTGGTGGGTCGGGGCCATCCCCCAAAAACCGTACATAATATACATGTAATAGTCAGATACAAATACAAAATATAAAATATACAATTACAGATATTCACCCTCTTTTGCTCTTGCAGTACTGGGTAGAAATCACTGTTCTATTAAGACTTCATGATTGAGTGGTACATTATAATCGTCATTAATGAGAGACCTGAATTTTTATTTATTAAAAAAAGACTGTATAAATACTTATAATAAACCCGCAGATGACAATGTCACTCTCCAGCACTGCAAGAACCAAAGTTTGATTTAGCATATGTAATACATGTACATGTAATTGATTATATGTTATCATTCATATTACCCATGATCCAACTGAACCAGCCCCACTCTGTAAAAAGTGAAGTTCAATTCTACTGTGCATCTACATGTTTAAATCGTGTATTAACCCTTTCACCACTACAGCCGTTTATATAGGTGTTTTTAAACTGTGCAGATCCAGACGAGCCGGCTCATCAGGATCTGCACTCTTTGTAAGTAATTTTCATATTTGTTAAAAATAATAATTAAAATATAAATCGATTATTTGAAAAGTATTTTGTGTTGAATGGAATTGACTGAAAATTAACATATTATATATAATCCATTCCAGTTATTTAGGGCTGAAAGGGTTAAATGTTAAAGTTGTTGGTAACATTATGTATTGATAAGCCAATGTACAATCTGTTCAACACTTATTTATTAGTAATATAAACACTTGCAGAATGAAGCTTAACATGTTTGATCTACAAGATCACTTACTCTTTCTGTGTGCAGATTTGTCAAAGTGCACGTTGATGTGCTGCCTGTCAGAGGCCTTGATAAGCTGCGTATTTGCGTAAATACGCAATCAAAAATTCTGAAAACCCAATTAAAATTGAAAGCACTGCGTACCAAAACCCAATTAAAACATCAAGTAATCAATTGGCTTGAAAATACATGCGTACTGATAATTTCACATGGACAGTTTTCAATAAAATTGTTGAAAGATGCCAGACGTCGATAGCAAAATCGGCCACAAAATCATCGCAAGCCTATCTGTCGTATTTGGTTACAATAAGCGCCTATATGGATGATGCAATTATACACATAATAAGCGTCTATGGATGTTTTATAAATAAGATACGCTCGGTCACAATTTTTTAGCAGATTACAACGTGACGGTATCGATGAAAACTGAAAAGCACTTCATATGGATTTCCGGTCGATCGATTACGATTGGTAATGGTGATTTTTTTTTGTAAGTTCGCGGGTGACGACGCTTAAGTAATTGTTTTGAGATGTGACCGAAAAAAATAAGGATATGGCCGACTCGACCCTGGTCCGAAACGTCCGAGTTCGTGCAAATAGACTAATATTTTTTTCATTCGGATATACTTCGGATCTTATTGTTTAAGATTTGACAGACCGCGGTAAATATGTATTCGACAAAACGTGGAGAAAAAATACGCAGCAAAAGCCCCAATTAAACATAATTTCTAATTATTTTTAACTAACACATAAAAGATGTTGCACTAAAAGATGATGTACGTATTCAATGTATTGTGTAGCCACGTTTATTGCACATTTTGATACCAGAATTGGAAAATACCATATTCAATTTTACACAATGGGGTAACGGTTGTAAGGTACCCAATTGATACTCAATGGATAAATCCTTATCTAGAGCCCTGGCCTGTAGATTTGTCAAAGTGAACGTTGATGTGCTGCCTGCAGATTTGTCAAAGTGCACGTTGATGTGCTGCAGATTTGTCAAAGTGCACGTTGATGTGTTGCAGAGAGCATTTAGTTTTATGATTCAATCACTAGGCCACAGATTATCTCACCCTTTCAGACTTCTGCATTTTGCAATGATTCACTGAAATGCTACAGTTTTTGGCCGATTCTCTTCATACTTGGTATAAATCCCAACCATCAAGTGCAGGAGTGCGAAATGTGAAAATTGTCGCTGTCCCACTGATCCATCCGCAGTTATGCCCTTTTTTCAATTTTGAAAATATTTTTATGCCACCGGTCTCGAAGAGCCGGGTGGCATATTGTTTTTTGGACCGTCCGTCTGTCCGTCTGTCTGTCCGTCTGCACACTTTTCGGTTAACCACTTTGTCACAGTTTCTCAAATATGCTGCATGCAGGTGGCATCCGCGTTCGACAGACGCATTTCTTGTTTGTCCTTTTTTAGCTCACCTGAGCGAAGCTCATGTGAGCTATTGTTACCGCAATGACTGTCTGTCGTCCGTCGTCCGTCCGTCGTCCGTGAACATTTTCAAACGTCTTCTCCTCGGTAACCATTGGGCCTATAGTCACCAAACTTCATGGTCATGGTCCTTAGGTAGGGGGATTACAAAATTGTTAAAATGATGTCATTACGTAATCCAAGATGGCTGCCGTCTAAAAATAGCACAAATTCTTCAAAAATCTTCTTCTCAAGAACCGCCAACTGGATTTCGACAAAACTTGGTAGGAATGATTGATGTACAATGCTCTTTCAAAGTTGTTAAAATGGTGACCCCGGGGTCAAAAATGGGCGTGGCCCGTGGGGTCAAATTTTTGACCGAATATGGTCATGTCATATATCAAATCGAAGGTATCAACGAGGCGATCGCTCTGGTGCATTTTTTGTCCAAATCAGATGGTTATGTCGTCCAAGATGGCCGCCAAAATGTCAAAAGGTCGTTCTTTTATTAGAGATTTCAAAATTCTTCTTCACATGAACTGCTTGGCCCATGGTAGCCAAACTTAAAAGTTATGGTCCATGGGTGAAGCCTTTTCAGATTTGTTAAAATGGAGATCATCGCTAATCCAAGATGGCCGCCGTCTAAAAATAGCATAACTTCTTAAAAAATCTTCTTCTCATGAACCGCTTGCCGGATTTCGACAAAACTTGCTAGGAATGATCGATGTACAATGCTCTTTCAAAATTGTTACAATGGTGACCCTGGGGTCAAAGATGGGCGTGGCCCGTGGGGTAAAATTTTATTTTTGACCGAATATGGTCATGTTTATAGCAAATCGAAGGTATCAAAGAGGCGATCGCTCTGGTGCATTTATTGTCGAAATTGGATGGTTCTGTCATACAAGATGGCCGCCGAAAGATCAAAAGGTCGTTCTTTTATTGGAGATTTCAAAATTCTTCTTCACACGAACCGCTTGGCCCATGGTGGCCAAACTTCACAGTTATGGTCCATGGGTGAAGCCTTTTCAGATTTGTTAAAACGGAGGTCGTGTCTAATCCAAGATGGCCGCCATCTAAAAATAGCACAAATTCTTAAAAAATCTTCTTCTCATGAACCGCCAGCCGTATTTCGACGAAACTTGGTAGGAATGATCGATGTACAATGCTATTTACAATTTGTTAAAATGGTGACCCTAGGGTCAAAAATGGGCGTGGCCCGTGGGGTCAAATTTTATTTTGGACCGAATATGGTCATGTCTATATCAAATCGAAGGTATCAAAGAGGCGATCGCTCTGGTACAATTTTTGTCGAAATTGGATGATCATGTCATCCAAGATGGCCGCCAAAAGGTCAAAGGGCGTTCTTTTATTAGAGATTTCAAAATTCTTCTTCACATGAATCGCTTGGCCCATGGTGGCCAAACTTCACAGTTATGGTCCATGTGTGAAGCCTTTTCAGATTTGTTAAAACGGAGGTCGTCGCTAATCCAAGATGGCCGCCGTCTAAAAATAGCACAAATTCTTAAAAAAATCTTCTCATGAACTGCCAGCCGGATTTCGACGAAACTTGGTAGGAATGATCGATGTAGAATGCTCTTTCAAAGGTGTTAAAATGCTGACCCCGAGGTCAAAAATGGGCGTGGCCCGTGGGGTCAAATGTTATTTTTGACCGAATATGCTCGTGTCATATATCAAATTGAAGGTATCGATGAGGCGATTGCTCTGGTCTAATATTTGTCGGAATCAGATGATTATGTCATCCATGATGGCCGCCAAAAGGTCCATTTATTCGAGATTTTGAACGTCTTTCTCGGGAACCACATGGCGCAATGCTGGCCAAACTTCATAGTAAGTTAAGATCCTTGGGTGAAGCATTTTCACATTTGGTAAATTGAGTTATCGCTTAATCCAAAATGACCTCCATCTAAAATTAGCACAATTTTATGAACTCGATGTCACATTCTCCTCTGGTGTTCATGGAGTCAGGTGAGCGAATTTGAGCCATCATGGCCCTCTTGTTTAACTACTTCTACAGTTTTTGGTTGATTCTGTTCATACTTGGTATACATCCCAACCATCAAGTGCAGGAGTGCGTAACATAAAAAAGTTACTGTCGCACTGATCCATCCACAGTTATGCCCCTTTTTCGTCCGGCGAACTATATATACTTCTACAGTTTTTGGCCGATTCTTTTCATACTCATGCAGTATACATCCCAACCATCAAATGCAGGAGTGCATAACGTAATAATGTTCGCTGTCCCACCGATTCATCGCAGTTATGCCCCTTTTTCGACTCTGAAAATATTGTTTTGCCTCGTCCGGCGAACTGCTTCTACAGTTTTGGCAGATTCTCTTCATACTCGGTATACGTAGCATTTCTACCATCGACTGCAGGAGTGCGAAACATAATAATTTTCGCTGTCTCACCGATCCGCAGTTATTCCCCTTTTTCGACTGAAAATAATTTTCTAATTACTCTATGAAACAAATATTTGCTTTATTCCAACAGACTAGTCGAGCATAGGTGTATTCCACATGCTATATATATATATGGTATAAACCAGTAGATGCAATATGTTCTTCCAAAAATAATTATTTAATTTGCTTTAGCACATGATTACCAGACAGTATGAATCAGAATAATTAGTGGTTTATCTTCGTTAGGGATTAATTTTTCAGGAGCTGCAAATTTACTGCACCATAACCGGAAATTGTCGTCTGCTGTTATTTCAAATTTCGTATTTTTTCTCAATGAAAACATGGTTTGACAGCTCTTTAGAATCATTTCCATTGGAAATCTAAAGTGTTGCCAAACCATGTTTTTGTTGAAAAAAATGGAAGTCTCGGTTCAGCAGCGACTGATACAGAATCATTCACATGGCTACAGTCTCAACCCAGAGAATTTATTCTGTAGTCTGAAATGCTTTTTGTGCATCCATGTTAATACATGGATGCACAAAAAGCATTTCAGACTACAGAATAAATTCTCTGGGTGTGTGTTTGGATTTGCGTTATAATATTATAATTACCGGTATATTCGTTCTAGTGAAACGTTAAGTCATATAAGCTTTTTATCAAAATTGGTCATTAATTTTTATGTGTAACTTTGTCGCTTTTCTCTCCCTTTGGGAAGACAAATAATAGAGATTATTTTTGTGCAAGTATCATACAGTACAATATTTAGGAACAATTTTTCAATAGAGACACTGTAGTTTAACCCTTAGACCGCTACTCACAACAATTAAATTGTTGTCTGCTGTTGCTTTTATATCTTGCCTTATTTCTCAATAAAAACATGGTTTGACAGCACTTCAGAATCATTTCCAATGGAAATGATTCTAAAGTGCTGTCAAATCATGTTGTAAATTATTCTAAAGTGCTGTGAAAGCATGTTTTTGATGATAAAAATGGAAAATAGAAAATAAACAGCAGACAACAAACAAAATAAGATAGCGGTCTAAGGGTTAAGTACTATAAATTAAATTAGTAACCACCGATTGTAGAAAAACTAGCACTTGCAACACAAGTTAATTTTCAGTATTGTAAACATGTTTTATACTAATCCCATTTTTTAGGCTACTCGTATGTACAATAGAGTTGGGTATCGCCGGAAAAAACGTATCGCGATACGTATCATGATAGTCGGGACGTATCACGATATGTATCACGATAGTATCACGGATTACACTGATAACCAGTTACTCTGCTTTTGTACTGTGCAGTCAAAAGTTGTGTACCATACATAGTTGTTGTGTGGTGTTTAACACTGTTTATAATTAGTTGTATGCATGTTCTACTCATAAATTTGTGCTGAAACAATAAACATCAGTCAATTTCAACACCACCCGTGTCCATGGGGGCCGCCATTTTTGTTGTTGTTGTTGTTGTCGTTGCTTCGTAATGTCCACGTTAACTTGCCGGTAGACGATTCGGCCATTCGCCCAAATGCCAAATGGACTCGTCATTGTTTGAAGCCAAGGGAAGTTCAATTGTTCGCTATGCAACTGTTCAAATAATATAGATCTAGTGTCTACTAAAATACATTATTGCGGTAATAACGGTTAAACATATTCAATGTGTTGGATAAATAATGGCCCTATAGTAGTGGGACGAACTGACCTAGGTACGACAAATAGAGAAGGCAATCAAATGAACACGTTTCGGAATCTTCGGATTTGTAGGTGCAACATCCTAGCACATTTTTGCACCGTGCACATAACATGATCACTCTTTACGAATAATTTCGATAAATTTAGAGACACCGTCTTTCGCAGACGTGCATGAGGTCAGTACTGACTACGCCTACGATCGCATGTTGCGATGTGACACAATCATTAACGTAACATTAGCCGAGTTTAGTCAACTGTTCGATAAATACTACTTATTACAATGTAATACTAATTACAATGTAGCTATCGTCAACTATCGATAGTTGGCAGTGTATCGCGATACATGTATCGTGAAGATATGTACCGCGATCTACCGATGCATCGATACTATCGGTCACCCCTAATGTACAATGGGTTGAGAAATCCGATGCAATTAAAATATGTTCACTACTCTGTTTCATCACTTACTATGCATATCTGCTAATCTTCCGACCATTCCAATCGTCACAAAATGATTTTCAGACTAGTCCATTTATGAAAAGTGGGTGTTTTCTTTGTCTAAAAAATTACTTGCAAAAGGTGCAGATCCTGATGAGCTCTTCATCAGCTGGCTCATCTGGATCTACACTGTTTGCAAGCACCGCTATTGAGGGCTGAAGTGTTGAATAAACCTATACGGGTATAATTTTGTTTAAATATTTTACTTTAATTTTGTTACTTCTCAATGAAAGTTTATGTTGTGACCACTCATTTGAACCGTCTCGACGAGATGGTTCAAATAGTGGTCGCGGCATATACTTCTGAGCGCATTATAAGGAAAATATGTAAGATTTTCCGCAAACATAATGGCATATCCTCAGCATGAAATGGGTATAGACAACAAAACTAAAACATGGGAATAAAAAATTAAATAGGTTTGCACATGTAGCTTGGTATTTTTGATGACCTGGCAATTCATACCGGACTTCTTGCTTCGGAAAATATAACGTTATTGATTTCCGATGTCAGAGCTTTCATTATCTTCTATACTAGCTGTGATATTGCACTGTAGTATTGCATTACGTACGGGCAAGTGGAATTATTACACTCCATGCTACAACGGCCTCTCTCATACATGCGCACACCTGTAGCCTATTTCATCAACATTGCAAAGTATACTTTAGTAGCAAAGTATACTTTGAGGGAGAAATTTTCAATTTTTTTTTTAATTTATTAATTTTTATTATACTGAATTTATTACATTATCACAGCCATTTAATGGCTGTGATAATGTAATAAATTCAGTATAATAATTCTGCATACTTTTAATCATGAAATATATGCATTTGTTAGTTCTATATGAAATAATGCATTTCAGGAAAAATAAATGATTACTCCCTCAAAGTATACTTTGCTAGATGTTGGTGAAATCGGCTACAGGTATTGTTCGATGAAGACTAATTTTTCAAGCTGATCTGTGATGGTTGACATATGATGGGGTTGTTGTTAGATGAGAAAACAGTCAATATTGCCTTTGAAACCATCATAGAACTGCATGTGATGAAGACCCGTGCATTGGAAATGTTCATTGATCAACCTGACTCTTTGCCGAGAAAACAGTTCAACACTGAACCACATTATTTTGCTTTGCAATCAGTGTTGACACAGATCAGACTGCACAGTTTATCTAGCAAAGTATACTTTGAGGGAGAAATCATTTATTTTTCCCGAAATGCATTATTTCATATAGAACTAATGACTGCATATATTTGATGATTAAAAGTATGCAGAATTATTATACTGAATATTTTGGCTGTGATAATGTAATAAATTCAGTATAATAAAAATTAATAAATTTATCCTAAAATTGAAAATTTCTCGCTCAAAGTAACGGTATACTTTGCTAGATAAGTATACTTTGCAATGTTGGTGAAATAGGCTACTGACTGCACAGTTGTGCAGTCTGATCTGTGTAAACTCTGATTCCACTTTATTTCATGGTGCCATGGACACGCTTTAGTAGAAGAATGGAACCTCCAGCAAAGAATATTGATGTAATCAGCGTGACTTCATTCCTCGTTGGTGATTCCTTGTCAACAATTGTTGTCAGTGATTTAATGAATGACAGAAATTATTTGAAAATGGAATTTGATTGGATTTCAAATGAAATAGATTGCTTTCCGTGATTTGCACGTGCATCAGTAATGTGCCATCTAATATCACAATGGGATGATGTTGTCTTACACAGTACCTAGCATTTGCTTCTCTGTCTTTGTATCTGTGGCACGATGCACTTGGAATCCTGCGGGCCGTTTCACTAAACTTTGTACGATAAAAATGTTCGCATGAAGATTTCTATAAATTCGCTTCACACATTAACTCTTAGACCGCTACACTATCTGGTAATCATGTGTTCAATGTATTAACTCTTAGACTGCTACACACAACAATTGTCGTCTGCTGTTGCTGTTACTTTGTTATCTTGCCTTATTTCTCGATAAAAACATGGTTTGACAGCACTTCAGAATCATTTCCAATGGAAATGATTCTAAAGTGCTGTCAAAGCATGTTGTAAATTATTCTAAAGTGCTGTTAAAGCATGTTTCTGATGATAAAAATGAAAAATAGAAAATAAACAGCAGACGACAAAATAAATAAGACAGCGGTCTAAGGGTTAACGTTGTTCATTAATGCTACATTTCTCCACCGGAACAAATCCACCTAAGATTTCCTAAGTCACCTGCCTGCTGATGTGAACTTTGTTGTAAATTATAGTTTTGCACTTACAAACTTCTTAGTCGTACGAAGTGAAACGGCCCACTGATGTATACATGTATCTGATAACATCTTCTTTTAGAGAATCTTGGTTGGATTGGAGGACAGCTATATGTCCAAGATATACCAGTACTGTAATGACACTAAATATTTGGACACAATTTGTTTTGGAAAACCCATACTAACCATAAATAGGGGGACACTCTTTGTTGTCGAAAACCATATATTTATAAGTAAGTAAGTAAATTGTTATGCCACCGGTCTCGAAGAGCCGGGTGGCATATTGTTTTTGGACCATCCGTCTGTCTGTCCGTCCGTCCGTCCGTCCGGGCACACATTAGGGTACTTATGTGGCTAGCCCCACAGGGTTATGGACTTAGTAAAGGATAGGGTTGGTTACAATTAGCCACCTAAAAAATCCTTTTATGTGGCTAAAAATCGTTTTATGTGGCTAATATTTAACATGTGATAAGCCACATAAGTATAGTACTGTAAGAACGTCCGTCTGTCTGTCTGTCTGTCCGTCCGTCACACTTTTCGGTTAACCACTTTGTCACAGTTTCTCAAATATGCTGCAGGTGGCATCCGCGTTCGACAGATGCATTTCTTGTTTATTATATATTGACATGTGTCAATGTTTTACAATAATGTCATATAACAAGAATATAAATACACCGGCCCCTTGGGCCTATGTTATATATGTCACTGTCCAACTATATAAGTAATAAACAATCATATGAAAATAGAATAGCATTTACAAGGTAATACAATCCGGATTGCTGAGAAAATAATATTCACTTGTGTCGCGTTGGGTAACAAACACTCTCATCTACGGAGCTCCGCAGGGGACATGGATTTTTATGCCACTGGGTTTCGAAGAAACGGGTGGCATATAGTGTTTGGACCGTCCTTCTGTCCGTCTGTCTGTCTGTCCATCTGTCCGTCTGTCCGTCCGTCACACTTTTCGGTTAACCACTTTGTCACAGTTTCTCAAATATGCTGCAGGTGGCATCCGCGTTCGACAGACGCATTTCTTGTTTTTTAAGAATTTGTTCCCTCAATTTAACAATTCATTCCCTTGATATAACAATTTGTTCCGTCAAATTAACAATTCGTTCCTACAATATAACAATTCGTTCCCTCGAATTAACAATTCGTTCCCACGAAATGACAATTCGTTCCCTCAATTTAGCAATTTATTCACTCGAATTAACAATTCTTTCCCACGATATAACAATTTGTTTCCATGAATTAACAATTCGTTCCCATGGGAACTAATTGTTATTTCGTGGAAACAAATTGTTAAATTGAGGGAACGAATTGTTAATTCGTGGAAACAAATTGTTAATTTGTGGGAACAAAGTGGGAAAAAATTAATAAAAAAAATAATTCTACGTCCCCTACAGGGCTCCATAGATGTCAGCTAGACCCATGTTTATATGTGTTTATATGTGTTTATATGTGTTTATATGTGTTTATATGTTTTTCCAAGAATAAATGGTGTCCGAATATATAGGGTTACTACGATGTTGGTTCTCAGATAATACTGTGTCGGAAGAAAAAAAATGCACATCAGCTATTTTTATTGTCATTGAAAAAAAAATAAAAAATGCCCAATGCCCAAGTCT
>CM055269.1:18862534-18889431 GCA_029237695.1 Conchocele bisecta | reverse complement strand
AGACTTGGGCATTGGGCTTTTTTTTTATTTTTTTTTTTTTTTTTCAATGACAATAAATATAGCTGATGTGCATTTTTTTTCTTCCGACACAGTATTATCTGAGAACCAACATCGTAGTAACCCTATATATTCGGACACCATTTATTCTTGGAAACACATATAAACACGGGTCTAGCTGACATCTATGGAGCCCTGTAGGGGACGTAGAATTATTTTTTTTATTAATTTTTTCCCACTTTGTTCCCACAAATTAACAATTTGTTTCCACGAATTAATAATTCGTTCCCTCAATTTAACAATTTGTTTCCACGAAATAACAATTCGTTCCCATGGGAACGAATTGTTAATTCATGGAAACAAATTGTTATATCGTGGGAAAGAATTGTTAATTTGAGTGAATAAATTGCTAAATTGAGGGAACGAATTGTCATTTCGTGGGAACAAATTGTTAATTCGAGGGAACGAATTGTTATATTGTGGGAACGAATTGTTAATTTGACGGAACAAATTGTTATATCAAGGGAATGAATTGTTAAATTGAGGGAACAAATTCTTAAAAAACAAGAATATTTGAGAAACTGTGACAAAATGGTTAATCGAAAAGTGTGACGGACGGACAGACGGACAGATGGACAGACGGACAGAAGGACGGTCCAAACACTATATGCCACCTGTTTCTTCGAAACCCGATGGCATAAAAATCCATGTCCCCTGCGGGGCTCCGTAGATGAGAGAGAGTGTTACCCAACGCGATACAAGTTAGTGAGTGAATAGGGTTTAACGCCCGCTTTTCTGACATAGAGGTACAAGCCTCAGAGAGTCTACACGCAGACGGGTCAACGGGGTTGAGTCCCGTATCCACCTGTCCGAGGGGGGTAAATCCCAACTTCAGAACTCAATATTTACAATCAAAATATATATTCAGTCCTGAAATTAGAACAACCTGATCTGGTGCCAGGCCCTCGCCACACCAGCATCATTTATCCCATCCCCTAAAAGTAATAGGATTAGTGCTAATCTTACTTTTATATATGGGGCATAGCCTGACTCAACTCTCACATACAAGAAAGCCAAAAATGTACATGAGGGCCAAATCTGGTATAGTGGGTTCCGGAAAGTATGAACCCAATCGTTAATCCAGTTTAGTCGCCTTTTACGACAAGCAATGGCTACTGCAGCACTATTCTCAGGATCAGTTGATCCCGCCCCGGTACCTGCACGGGGCGCAATACAAGTGAATATTATTTTCTCAGCAATCCGAATTGTATTACCTTGTAAATGCTATTCTATTTTCATATGATTGTTTATTACTTATATAGTTGGACAGTGACATATATAACATAGGCCCAAAGGGCCGGTGTATTTATATTCTTGTTATATGACATTATTGTAAAACATTGACACATGTCAATATATAATAAACAAGAAATGCGTCTGTTGAACGCGGATGCCACCTGCAGTATATTTGAGAAACTGTGACAAAGTGGTTAACCGAAAAGTGTGACGGACGGACAGACAAACAGACGGACGGACGGACGGACGGACGGACGGACCAAAAACAATATGCCACCCGGCTCTTCGAGACCGGTAGCATAACAATTTACTTACTTACTTATAAATATATGGTTTTCGACAACAAAGAGTGTCCCCCTATTTATGGTTAGTATGGGTTTTCCAAAACAAATTGTGTCCAAATATTTAGTGTCATTACAGTACTGGTATATCTTGGACATATAGCTGTCCTCCGATCCAACCAAGATTCTCTAAAAGAAGATGTTATCAGATACATGTATACATCAGTGGGCCGTTTCACTTCGTACGACTAAGAAGTTCGTTCGTAAGTGCAAAACTAAAATTTACAACAAAGTTCACATCAGCAGGCGACTTAGGAAATCTTAGGTGGATTTGTTCCGATGGAGAAATGTAGCATTAATGAACAACGTTAACCCTTAGACCGCTGTCTTATTTATTTTGTCGTCTGCTGTTTATTTTCTATTTTTCATTTTTATCATCAGAAACATGCTTTAACAGCACTTTAGAATAATTTACAACATGCTTTGACAGCACTTTAGAATCATTTCCATTGGAAATGATACTGAAGTGCTGTCAAACCATGTTTTTATCGAGAAATAAGGCAAGATATCAAAGTAACAGCAACAGCAGACGACAATTGTTGTGTGTAGCAGTCCAAGAGTTAATGTGCGAAGCGAATTTATAGAAATCTTCATGCGAACATTTTTATCGTACAAAGTTTAGTGAAACGGCCCGCAGGATTCCAAGTGCATCGTGCCACAGATACAAAGACAGAGAAGCAAATGCTAGGTACTGTGTAAGACAACATCATCCCATTGTGATATTAGATGGCACATTACTGATGCACGTGCAAATCACGGAAAGCAATCTATTTCATTTGAAATCCAATCAAATTCCATTTTCAAATAATTTCTGTCATTCATTAAATCACTGACAACAATTGTTGACCAATGGAATCACCAACGAGGAATGAAGTCACGCTGATTACATCAATATTCTTTGCTGGAGGTTCCATTCTTCTACTAAAGCGTGTCCATGGCACCATGAAATAAAGTGGAATCAGAGTTTACACAGATCAGACTGCACAACTGTGCAGTCAGTAGCCTATTTCACCAACATTGCAAAGTATACTTATCTAGTAAAGTATACTTATCTAGCAAAGTATACTTATCTAGCAAAGTATACTTATCTAGCAAAGTATACCGTTACTTTGAGTGAGAAATTTTCAATTTTATGAGAAATTTTCAATTTTAGGATAAATTTATTAATTTTGATTATACTGAATTTATTACATTATCACAGCCAAAATATTCAGTATAATAATTCTGCATACTTTTAATCATCAAATATATGCAGTCATTAGTTCAATATGAAATAATGCATTTCGGGATTTCTCCCTCAAAGTATACTTTGCTAGATGAACTGTGCAGTCTGATCTGTGTCAACACTGATTGCAAAGCAAAATAATGTGGTTCAGTGTTGAACTGTTTTCTCGGCAAAGAGTCAGGTTGATCAATGAACATTTCCAATGCACGGGTCTTCATCACATGCAGTTCTATGATGGTTTCAAAGGCAATATTGACTGTTTTCTCATCTAACAACAACCCCATCATATGTCAACCATCACAGATCAGCTTGAAAAATTAGTCTTCATCGAACAATACCTGTAGCCGATTTCACCAACATCTAGCAAAGTATACTTTGAGGGGAGTAATCATTTATTTTTCCTTCCTGAAATGCATTATTTCATATAGAACTAACAAATGCATATATTTCATGATTAAAAGTATGCAGAATTATTATACTGAATTTATTACATTATCACAGCCATTAAATGGCTGTGATAATGTAATAAATTCAGATAATAATAAAAAATTAAATAAATTAAAAAAAAAAAGAAAATTTAAAATTTCTCCCTCAAAGTATACTTTGCTACTAAAGTATACTTTGCAATGTTGATGAAATAGGCTACAGGTGTGCGCATGTATGAGAGAGGCCGTTGTAGCATGGAGTGTAATAATTCCACTTGCCCGTAATGCAATACTACAGTGCAATATCACAGCTAGTATAGAAGATAATGAAAGCTCTGACATCGGAAATCAATAACGGTATTTTTTCCGAAGCAAGAAGTCAGGTATGAATTGCCAGGTCCTCAAAAATACCAAGCTACATGTGCAAACCTATTTAATTTTTTATTCCCATGTTTTAGTTTTGTTGTCTGTACCCATTTCATGCTGAGGATATGCCATTATGTTTGCGGAAAATCTTACATATTTTCCTTATAATGCGCTCAGAAGTATATGCCGCGACCACTATTTGAACCATCTCGTCGAGACGGTTCAAATGAGTGGTCACAACATAAACTTTCATTGAGAAGTAACAAAATTACAGCAAGACACTTTATCCACACTGCTCCAGTTCACCCAGCTGTAAATGGGTACCGATAATTCGTAGTTGCTCTGTAAATACGAATTACCGGCTTCTCTCAAAAATCTCTACCTCCGTTATTTCTCCCATTCTTGGGAGACGGCATGCAAGGTCCTAGAGCCAGTGCCGCCGTTAAATATAAGCAAAAAAAAAAAAAAAAATTAAAGTAAAATATTTAAAAGAAATTATACCCGTATAGGTTTATTCAACACTTCAGCCCTCAATAGCGGTGCTTGCAAACAGTGTAGATCCAGATGAGCCAGCTGATGAAGAGCTCATCAGGATCTGCACCTTTTGCAAGTAATTTTTACATTTTTTAGTCAAAGAAAACACCCACTTTTCATAAATGGACTAGTCTGAAAATCATTTTGTGACGATTGGAATGGTCAGAAGATTAGCAGATATGCTTAGTAAGTGATGAAACAGAGTAGTGAACATATTTTAATTGCATCGGATTTCTCAACCCATTGTACATTAGGGGTGGACCGATAGTATCGATGCATCGGTAGATCGCGGTACATATCTTCACGATACATGTATCGCGATACACTGCCAACTATCGATAGTTGACGATAGCTACATTGTAATTAGTATTATTAGAGTTGGAATTTATCGAACAGTTGACTAAACACGGCTAATGTTACGTTAATGATCGTGTCACATCGCAACATGCGATCGTAGGCGTAGTCAGTACTGACCTAAAGAGTGATCATGTTATGTGCACGTAGGCGTAGTCAGTACTGACCTAAAGAGTGATCATGTTATGTGCACGTAGGCGTAGTCAGTACTGACCTAAAGAGTGATCATGTTATGTGCACGGTGCAAAAATGTGCTAGGATGTTGCACCTACAAATCCGAAGATTCCGAAACCTGTTCATTTGATTGCCTTCTATTTGTCGTACCTAGGTCAGTTCGTCCCACTACTATAGGGCCATTATTTATCAAACACATTGAATATGTTTAACCGTTATTACCGCAATAATGTATTTTAGTAGACACTAGATCTATATTATTTGAACAGTTGCATAGCGAACAACTTGAACTTCCCTTGGCTTCAAACAATGACGAGTCCATTTGGCATTTGGGCGAATGGCCGAATCGTCTACCGGCAAGTTAACGCGGACATTACGAAGCAACGACAACAACAAAAAAAATGGCGGCCCCCATGGACACGGGTGGTGTTGAAATTGACTGATGTTTATTGTTTCAGCACAAATTTATGAGTAGAACATGCATACAACTACATGTAATTATAAACAGTGTTAAACACCACACAACAACTATGTATGGTACACAACTTTTGAATGCACAGTACAAAAGCAGAGTAACTGGTTATCAGTGTAATCCATGATACTATCGTGATACATATCGTGATACGTCCCGACTATCATGATACGTATCGCGATACGTTTTTTCCGGCGATACCCAACTCTATTGTACATACGAGTAGCCTAAAAAATGGGATTAGTATAAAACATGTTTACAATACTGAAAATTAACTTGTGTTGCAAGTGCTAGTTTTTCTACAATCGGTGGTTACTAATTTAATTATAGTACTTAACCCTTAGACCGCTATCTTATTTTGTTTGTTGTCTGCTGTTTATTTTCTATTTTCCATTTTTATCATCAAAAATATGCTTTTACAGCACTTTAGAATAATTTACAACATGATTTGACAGCACTTTAGAATCATTTCCATTGGAAATGATTCTGAAGTGCTGTCAAACCATGTTTTTATTGAGAAATAAGGCAAGATATAAAAGCAACAGCAGACAACAATTTAATTGTTGTGAGTAGCGGTCTAAGGGTTAAACTACAGTGTCTCTATTGAAAAATTGTTCCTAAATATTGTACTGTATGATACTTGCACAAAAATAATCTCTATTATTTGTCTTCCCAAAGGGAGAGAAAAGCGACAAAGTTACACATAAAAATTAATGACCAATTTTGATAAAAAGCTTATATGACTTAACGTTTCACTGGAACGAATATACCGGTAATTATAATATTATAACGCAAATCCAAACACACACCCAGAGAATTTATTCTGTAGTCTGAAATGTTTTTTGTGTCCATCCTTTTATGTATCGGATGCACAAAAAGCATTTCAGACTACAGAATAAATTCTCTGGGTTGAGACTGTAGCCATGTGAATGATTCTGTATCAGTCGCTGCTGAACAGAGACTTCCATTTTTTTTCAACAAAAACATGGTTTGGCAACACTTTTGATTTCCAATGGAAATGATTCTAAAGAGCTGTCAAACCATGTTTTCATTGAGAAAAAATACGAAATTTGAAATAACAGCAGACGACAATTTCCGGTTATGGTGCAGTAAATTTGCAGCTCCTGAAAAATTAATCCCTAACGAAGATAAACCACTAATTATTCTGATTCATACTGTCTGGTAATCATGTGCTAAAGCAAATTAAATAATTATTTTTGGAAGAACATATTGCATCTACTGGTTTATACCATATATATATATATAGCATGTGGAATACACCTATGCTCGACTAGTCTGTTGGAATAAAGCAAATATTTCTTTCATAGAGTAATTAGAAAATTATTTTCAGTCGAAAAAGGGGAATAACTGCGGATCGGTGAGACAGCGAAAATTATTATGTTTCGCACTCCTGCAGTCGATGGTAGAAATGCTACGTATACCGAGTATGAAGAGAATCTGCCAAAACTGTAGAAGCAGTTCGCCGGACGAGGCAAAACAATATTTTCAGAGTCGAAAAAGGGGCATAACTGCGATGATTCGGTGGGACAGCGAACATTATTACATTATGCACTCCTGCATTTGATGGTTGGGATGTATACTGCATGAGTATGAAAAGAATCGGCCAAAAACTGTAGAAGTATATAGTTCGCGACGAAAAAGGGGCATAACTGTGGATGGATCAGTGCGACAGTAACTTTTTTATGTTACGCACTCCTGCACTTGATGGTTGGGATGTATACCAACCAAGTATGAACAGAATCAACCAAAAACTGTAGAAGTAGTTAAACAAGAGGGCCATGATGGCTCAAATTCGCTCACCTGACTCCATGAACACCAGAGGAGAATGTGACATTGAGTTCATAAAATTGTGCTAATTTTAGATGGAGGTCATCTTGGATTAAGCGATGACTCAATTTACCAAATGTGAAAATGCTTCACCCAAGGATCTTAACTTACTATGAAGTTTGGCCAGCATTGCGCCATGTGGTTCCCGAGAAAGACGTTCAAAATCTCGAATAAATGGACCTTTTGGCGGCCATCATGGATGACATAATCATCTGATTCCGACAAATATTAGACCAGAGCAATCGCCTCATCGAAACCTTCAATTTGATATATGACACGAGCATATTCGGTCAAAAATAACATTTGACCCCACGGGTGGGGGCCACGCCCAACTTTTATTTTGACCTCGGGGTCAGCAATTTTAACACCTTTGAAAGAGCATTCTACATCGATCATTCCTACCAAGATTCGTCGAAATCCGGCTGGCAGTTCATGAGAAGATTTTTTTAAGAATTTGTGCTATTTTTAGACGGCGGCCATCTTGGATTAGCGACGACCTCCGTTTTAACAAATCTGAAAAGGCTTCACACATGAACCATAACTGTGAAGTTTGGCCACCATGGGCCAAGCGATTCATGTGAAGAAGAATTTTGAAATCTCTAATAAAAGAACGCCCTTCGACCTTTTGGCGGCCATCTTGGATGACATGACCATCCAATTTCGACAAAAATTGTACCAGAGCGATCGCCTCTTTGATACCTTCGATTTGATATAGACATGACCATATTCGGTCCAAAATAAAATTTGACCCCACGGGCCACGCCCATTTTTGACCCTGGGGTCACCATTTTAACAAATTTTAAATAGCATTGTACATCGATCATTCCTACCAAGTTTCGTCGAAATACGGCTGGCGGTTCATGAGAAGAAGATTTTTTAAGAATTTGTGCTATTTTTAGATGGCGGCCATCTTGGATTAGACACGACCTCCGTTTTAACAAATCTGAAAAGGCTTCACCCATGGACCATAACTGTGAAGTTTGGCCACCATGGGCCAAGCGGTTCGTGTGAAGAAGAATTTTGAAATCTCCAATAAAAGAACGACCTTTTGATCTTTCGGCGGCCATCTTGTATGACAGAACCATCCAATTTCGACAATAAATGCACCAGAGCGATCGCCTCTTTGATACCTTCGATTTGCTATAAACATGACCATATTCGGTCAAAAATAAAATTTTACCCCACGGGCCACGCCCATTTTTGACCCCGGGGTCACCATTGTAACAATTTTGAAAGAGCATTGTACATCGATCATTCCTACCAAATTTTGTCGAAATCCGGCAAGCGGTTCATGAGAAGAAGATTTTTTAAGAAGTTATGCTATTTTTAGACGGAGGCCATTTTGGATTAGCGATGATCTCCATTTTAACAAATCTGAAAAGGCTTCACCCATGGACCATAACTTTTAAGTTTGGCTACCATGGGCCAAGCAGTTCATGTGAAGAAGAATTTTGAAATCTCTAATAAAAGAACGACCTTTTGGCGGCCATCTTGGACGACATAACCATCTGATTTGGACAAAAAATGCACCGGTGCGATCGCCTCGTTGATTCCTTCGATTTAATATATGACATGACCATATTCGGTCAAAAATTTGACCCCACGGGCCACGCCCATTTTTGACCCCGGGGTCACCATTTTAACAACTTTGAAAGAGCATTGTACATCAATCATTCCTACCAAGTTTTGTCGAAATCCAGTTGGCGGTTCTTGAGAAGAAGATTTTTGAAGAATTTGTGCTATTTTTAGACGGCAGCCATCTTGGATTACGTAATGACATCATTTTAACAATTTTGTAATCCCCCTACCTAAGGACCATGACCATGAAGTTTGGCGACTATAGGCCCAATGGTTACCGAGGAGAAGACGTTTGAAAATGTTCACGGACGACGGACGGACGACGGACGACGGACGACGGACAGTCATTGCGGTAACAATAGCTCACATGAGCTTCGCTCAGGTGAGCTAAAAAAGGACAAACAAGAAATGCGTCTGTCGAACGCGGATGCCACCTGCATGCAGCATATTTGAGAAACTGTGACAAAGTGGTTAACCGAAAAGTGTGACAGACGGGCAGACAGACGGACAGACGGATGGTCCAAAAACAATATGCCACCCGGCTCTTCGAGACCGGTGGCATAAAAATATTTTCAAAATTGAAAAAAGGGCATAACTGCGGATGGATCAGTGGGACAGCGACAATTTTCACGTTTCGCACTCCTGCACTTTATTGTTTGGGATTTATACCAAGTATGAAGAGAATCGGCCAAAAACTGTAGCATTTCAGTGAATCATTGCAAAATGCAGAAGTCTGAAAGGGTGAGATAATCTGTGGCCTAGTGATTGAATCATAAAACTAAATGCTCTCTGCAACACATCAACGTGCACTTTGACAAATCTGCAGCACATCAACGTGCACTTTGACAAATCTGCAGGCAGCACATCAACGTTCACTTTGACAAATCTACAGGCCTGGGGCCCGTTTCACTAACGAACTAAGCAAGTACTTTTGTCATAAGTTATAACTTAAGTCCGGTGTACGTGCTTAGTCCGTTTCACAAAACATCTTAGCAAGAACGACAATCGAAATTTACTATGAAAAACTAAGACAGTTAGCTAGCAGTCTTAAGTTATAACTTAAATATTTAAGTCGGAACTTATGAAATAAACAAAGATGGATGCCCCCATGTGAGCCGAGGTGGAGAAAACAATTCACTGACAGCAGGTAAATGTTCACTTCATACGTACTATTTTAGCAATTATCTGCCATATAAACCATATATGCTTACATATAGATAGCCACACTTGTGCTAGTTACCCGTGTATTGCTATTTGTGATGTAGGTCATGTCGTTACCAGTATTCGTTATGCCCAGTTATCGACAACATTTACAACCACTGTAGATCCAGATGAGCCGGCTCGTAACAAACCATCTGTATGCTGTACATGTATGTCTGTTTGTCGATTGGTGTCAGTCAGTTGGTCGGTATCAGTTGGTCGGTGTCAGTTGGTCAATGTCGGTCGGTCAGTGTCGGTCGGTGTCTGTCGGTCTGTCAGTCAGTCGGTCGGTGTCGGTCGGTGTCGGTCGGTGTCGGTCAGTGTTGGTCGATCAGTCGGTGTCGGTCGGTCGGTCGGTCGGTGTCAGTTGGTCGGTGTCAGTTGGTCGGTGTTGGTCGGTCGGTGTCAGTCTGTCGGTTGGTGTCGGTTGGTCAGTGTCGGTCGGTGTAGGTTTGTCAGTGTCGGTCGGTCAGTCGGTCGGTCGGTGTCGGTATGTCGGTATGTCGGTGTCGGTCAGTTGGTTTCGCACGGTCGGTGTTAGTCGGTCGGTCAGTCGGTGTCAGTCGGTGTCAGTCGGTGTCAGTCGGTGTCAGTCGGTGTCAATCGTTGTCGGTTGGTCGGTCTGGCCGGTCGGTCGGTCGGGTTCGGTTCGGGTTGGTCGGTACGGTTGGTCGGTCCGGGTCGGTCGGTCGGTCGGTCGGTCCGGGTCGGTCGGTGTCGGTCGGTGTCGGTCGTTGTCGGTCGATTGGTGTCGGTCGGTAGGTGTGTCGGTCGGTCAGTGTAGGTCGATCAGTCGGTGTCGGTCGGTCGGTCGGTCGGTGTCAGTTGGTCGGTGTCAGTTGGTCGGTGTTGGTCGGTCGGTGTCAGTCTGTCGGTTGGTGTCGGTTGGTCAGTGTCGGTCGGTGTAGGTTTGTCAGTGTCGGTCGGTCAGTCGGTATGTCGGTGTCGGTCAGTTGGTTTCGCACGGTCGGTGTTAGTCGGTCGGTCAGTGTCAGTCGGTCGGTGTTGGTCGGTGTCAATCGTTGTTGGTCGGTCGGTCGGTCGGTCGGTCGGATCGGTCGGTCGGTCGGTCGGTAATTCGGCGGTCGGTCGGTCCGGTCGGGGGTCGTCGGTCGGTCGGTCGGTCCGGTCCGGTCCGGGTCGGTCGGTGTCGGTCGGTGTCGGTCGTTGTCGGTCGATTGGTGTCGGTCGGTAGGTGTGTCGGTCGGTCAGTGTAGGTGTGTCGGTCAGTCGGTGTCGGTCGGTGTCGGTCGGTCGGTGTCGGTCGGTCGGTCGGTCGGTCGGTCGATCGGTTGGTGTCGATTGGTGTAGGTTTGTTGGTGTCAGTCAGTGTCAATCGGTGTCAATCGGTGTCGGTCGGTGTCTATCAGTGTCAATCGGTGTCGGTCGGTGTCGGTCAGTGTCTATCAGTGTGAATCGGTGTCGGTCGAATCGGTGTCGGTCAGTGTCAATCGGTGTCGGTCGGTGTCGGTCAGTGTCTATCAGTGTGAATCGGTGTCGGTCGAATCGGTGTCGGTCAGTGTCAATCGGTGTCGGTCGGTGTCGGTCAGTGTCTATCAGTGTGAATTGGTGTCGGTCGGTGTCGGTCGGTGTCGGTTGGTGTCTATCAATGTCTATCAGTGTCAATCGGTGTCGGTCAGTGTCAATGCCCTGCCCTGCCCTGCCCTGCCCTGCCCTGCCCTGCCCTGCCCTGCCCTGCCCTGCCCTGCCCTGCCCTGCCCTGCCCTGCCCTGCCCTGCCCTGCCCTGCCCTGCCCTGCCCTGCCCTGCCCTGCCCTGCCGACCGACCAACCGAAGCCTATTGTGTCTTAAGTGGTCATTCTTTTCTTTAAAAACGATGAATATACAACCTAATGGTGTGTCATGTATGAACGTCCGCCCGTCCATCAGTCTGATTGACTATCCGACTGTTGTTTGTTCTTTCTTTACAGAACATACAAACGATGGCAGCTGCAGTTGCTATAATCCAGGCGCGCAATTTACCATGGGAACGAGTCTTTAGGACCGAACCAATCCCCTAGACTTCATGGATAACGAGGACCAAATATCGAAATGCAGGCTGTCTCATGATTTTTTTTCTACAAGTATGCAACATTGCACATGCTGACATTATACGGTCAACCCTGAGATCACACAGTCTGTCAGTGTCATTGCAAGTGTTGACTGCATTGCGATTTTACGCAACTGGTACTACCCTGGTGGTTACTGGAGAGATATACAACATTAGCAAATCAAGTGGTTCTAGAAAGTGGAGTATAACTTTTGCGGACAGTGTTAGCCTGTGTTTCGTTTCTGATAAGGAGATACCTGGTTTTCAGACTAGATGGAGAAACAGTCCTGACGCATTTAACAAAAATGTCAGACCCGTCCGCTGAACGCACGTGCGCATTAATCCAGTCCTATACTGGTAAACATGTTCAGGGGCAATCATATATGTGTGACACTGACTCACACAGTGCATGCATTTCTACATGTAATCAACAAATTACCCGTGTCCAGTTCAAATAAATATAATATGTCATTCGGTAGTTGTATCAGATACATCCATATCTGACCGGGCATACCATTAATAATCGAAAGTACATGTGTTCTGCTAACTCTGAAACGTGATTTCTGAGTTAATGAGGTAATCTAAGTAAAATTTAAAAAATGGTCGAACTACAATTTTATTGGAATGTAAAAATAAAAACATTGTTAATTGCTTATTTTGTTGCTGTTTCATGTCATATGCCAGTTTATATTACAGTATATGGTTCACTAGTTGGCAATAAATATATCCACATGTATTCAATGGCGTCGGAATATTGAGATAAAATTTATATTCTACATGAGATTATTTTTAAAAATTAATAATATTCAACATTAGGCTTGCAAATCCGTTATTTTAGATGTCAAAACACATAAAGGGAAAGTAAAGTCATCATAAAAATATAAGCCTCGAGCGGGATTCGAACCCGCGTGGCACATACCAAAGCTGTAAACAATAACTAAGTTGTAACTTATGACGGACTTGTTATGACCGTCTTAAGTTTGTGTTGTGAAACCAAATAAGCAATGACTTAAGTCGGTCATAACTTTTGTCATAAGTTATAACTTAAGTTCGAACTTATGAACAAACTAAGATTTGTTAGTGAAACGGGCCCCAGGGCTGTAGATAAGGATTTATCCATTGAGTATCAAGTGGGTACCTTACAACCGTTACCCCATTGTGTAAAATTGAATAGGGTATTTTCCAATTCTGGTATCAAAATGTGCAATAAACGTGGCTACACAATACATTGAATACGTACATCATCTTTTAGTGCAACATCTTTTATGTGTTAGTTAAAAATAATTAGAAATTATGTTTAATTGGGGCTTTTGCTGCGTATTTTTTCTCCACGTTTTGTCATACATAATACATATTTACCGCGGTCTGTCAAATCTTAAACAATAAGATCCGAAGTATATCCGAATGAAAAAAATATTAGTCTATTTGCACGAACTCGGACGTTTCGGACCAGGGTCGAGTCGGCCATATCCTTATTTTTTTCGGTCACATCTCAAAACAATTACTTAAGCGTCGTCACCCGCGAACTTACCAAAAAAAATCACCATTACCAATCGTAATCGATCGACCGACCGGAAATCCATATGAAGTGCTTTTCAGTTTTCACCGATACCGTCACGTTGTAATCTGCTAAAAAATTGTGACCGTGCGTATCTTATTTATAAAACATCCATAGACGCTTATTATGTGTATAATTGCATCATCCATATAGGCGCTTATTGTAACCAAATACGACAGATAGGCTTGCGATGATTTTGTGGCCGATTTTGCTATCGACGTCTGGCATCTTTCAACAATTTTATTGAAAACTGTCCATGTGAAATTATCAGTATGCATGTATTTTCAAGCCAATTGATTACTTGATGTTTTAATTGGGTTTTGGTACGCAGTGCTTTCAATTTTAATTGGGTTTTCAGAATTTTTGATTGCGTATTTACGCAAATACGCAGCTTATCAAGGCCTCTGACAGGCAGCACATCAACGTGCACTTTGACAAATCTGCACACAGAAAGAGTAAGTGATCTTGTAGATCAAACATGTTAAGCTTCATTCTGCAAGTGTTTTATATTACTAATAAATAAGTGTTGAACAGATTGTACATTGGCTTATCAATACATAATGTTACCAACAACTTTAACATTTAACCTTTTCAGCCCTAAATAACTGGAATGGATTATATAATATGTTAATTTTCAGTCAATTCCATTCAACACAAAATACTTTTCAAATAATCGATTTATATTTTAATTATTATTTTTAACAAATATGAAAATTACTTACAAAGAGTGCAGATCCTGATGAGCCGGCTCGTCTGGATCTGCACTGTTTAAAAAACACCTATTAATAAACGGCTGTAGGTGAAAGGGTTATACATGATTTAAACATGTAGATGCACAGTAGGATTGAACTTCACTTTTTACAGAGTGGGGCTGGTTCAGTTGGATCATGGGTAATATGAATGATAACATATAATCAACTAGAAATGGACGCTTGTCGACAAGCGCATGTGTATCCCCCTCCCCAGATACACAAGTAGTTTGAAAAAGGGGTGTTCGAGTTATGCTCCGGAGACAAAATCAGTGACGGAAAAACAAAGGGAGATAACTAAAGAATTAGTGATGCAAGAGTTGTCATTCTTGCGGGACACACCTTTAGGGTCGTGGTCTATGCATGTGTGAAGTTTCATAAAAATATTCCAAAGGGTGTTCGAGTTATGCTCCAGACACGAAATCAGTGCACGAAACAACAAAGGGAGATAACTAAGAAATTAACGACGCAAGAGTTGTCATTCTTACGTGCGACACACCTTTGGGTCGTCTTCTATGCATGTGTGAAGTTTAATAAACTAGAAAATGTGTTCATAGAACACGGATGTCCCACATATCGCTTTGATAATAAATGAGGCCAAATTGCAAGTCAAAATTTTCTTTTACCTGAGCGTTAAAGTTTTTGAAGCACCAAGTATGTGACCTTGACCCTGGGCTTGGCGGGGACAGGACAAACGTGGATTTGGCACAGGGCGGTAGAGGACCATTAGAGCAATGCATATATGAAATATGAAGCTGATCCGTGAAAGAAAACAGAAATTATAAGATATTTACCTGAGCGTTAAAGTTTTTGAAGCACTAAGTATATGATGTTAACCCTGGGCTTGGCGGGGGCGGGACGAACGTGGATTTGGCACAGGGCGGTAGAGGACCATTAGAGCAACGCATATATGAAATATGAAGTTGATCCGTGAATGGAAAGAAAAATTATAGATATTTACCTGAGCATTAAAGTTTTTGAGCACCAAGTATGTGACCTTGACCCTGGGATTGGCGGGGGCAGGACGAACGTGGATTTGGCACAGGGCGGTAGAGGACCATTAGAGCAATGCGTATATGAAATATGAAGATGATCCATGAAAGAAAACAGAAATTATAAGATATTTACCCGAGCGTTAAAGTTTTTGAAGCACTAAGTAGTGACCTTGACCCTGGGCTTGGCGGGGGCAGGACGAACGTGGATTTGGCACAGGGCGGTAGAGACGACCATTAGAGCAACGCGTATATGAAATATGAAGTTGATCCGTGAATGGAAATAAAAATTATAAGATATTTACCTGAGCGTTAAAGTTTTTGAAGCACTAAGTATGTGACCTTGGCCCTGGGCTTGGCGGGGCAGGACGAACGTGGATTTGGCACAGGGCGGTAGACGACCATTAGAGCAACGCGATATGAAATATGAAGTTGATCCGTGAATGAAATAAAAATTATAAGATTTATCCTTTACCTGAGCGTTAAAGTTTTTGAAGCACCAAGTATGTGACCTTGACCCTGGGATTGGTGGGGCAGGACGAACGTGGATTTGGCACAGGGCGGTAGAGGACCATTAGAGCAATGCGTATATGAAATATGAAGATGATCCATGATCCATGAAAGAAAACAGAAAGTATAAGATATTTACCCAAGCGTTAATGTTTTTGAAGCACTAAGTATGTGACCTTGACCCTGGGCTTGACGGGGGGCAGAACGAACGTGGATTTGGCACAGGGCGGTAGAGGACCATTAGAGAGCAATGCGTATATGCGTGTTCGAGTTATGCTCTGGATACAAAATCAGAGCACGAAACAACAAAGGGAGATAAGTAAACAAGAATTCCGCGGAATCAGATGCCTCGCCTTGTCCCGCCTTGACCTCGAGCCTGGGCCCGAAAGCAATTTTCACTGGCCCGAACATATTATACAATTATTGACTAGTGAACCATAGAATATCAGATTATATTCTATGGCTCACTAGTCAATAATTGTTTTATTATATGATAATAGTCTGTATATAGCACTTACGACCTTATGCTACTAGACAAAAATTGAAAAAGAATTTGAAAAAAAAAATGAAAAAAAAAAATGGAAAAAAAGTTTAAAAATTAAAAATAATAATGCTTGCTACTGGAGCCCAGAATTTTTTTTAATAGTCCTATATTTATCTACATATATCTGCACAGGTCCACATAATGCCACAATATTTTCAACAGTTTACGGAAATGTAATATAATCATTTACCTGTATAAATTACCTGTAAGTGGTCAGTGGTCAGTTGCACATGCTAGCACATGCACAGGTGAATAGTCTGTATATAGCACTTACGACCTTTTATGCTACTGGACAAAAATTAAAAATAATTTGAAAAAAAAAATGAAAAAAAAATGAAAAAAAAAAGTTTAAAAATAACAATGCTTGCTACTGGAGTCCAGATTTTTTTTCCAGTCAAATTGAAAAATAATTTGAAAAAAAAAAATGAAAAAAAATAAAAAAAAATTACAAATTTTTTTTTAAAAATAATAATGCTTGCTATTGGAGACCAGATTTTTTTAATAGTCCTATATTTATCTACATATATCTGCAGAGGTCCACATAATGCCACAATATTTTCAACACAGTACCCAATGTAGTGATTTACCTGTATAAATTACCTGGTCAGCAGTGGTCAAGCACTGGACATCTGCACATGCTAGCCCATGCTTAGCACATGGTTCTCCCAGTTTCTATTGTTCTCTCTACAGGTAAGGTGTACAGAGCACACGAGAAAAGGTATACAGAGCAGACGAGAAAACAGGTCTTCATGCATTATTGTCCAGTTTGTCGAGTGCGCAAAACAAAAAACAAAAAGGGAGATAACTGAAAAATTAGCTACGCAAGAGTTGTCATTCTGTGTGGTCTATGCATGTGTGAAGTTTCATGAAAATATTCCAAAGGGTGGTCGAGTTATGCTCGCCGGACAGGAAATCAGTGAGCGAAAACAAAAAATGGGAGATAACTCAAAAATTAGCTATGCAAGAGTTGTCATTCTTGTGCACGACACACCTTCGGTTCGTGGTCTAATTGAATGTGTTAAGTTTCATAAAAATATTCCAAAGGGTGGTTGAGTTATGGTCAATCAGTGCGCGAAACAAAAAAGGGAGATAACTAAAAAAATAGCGATGCAAGAGTTGTCATTCTTGTGCGCGACACACCTTCGGGTCGTGGTCTATGCATGTGTGAAGTTTCATGAAAATATTCGAAAGGGTGGTGGAGTTATGCTCCGGACACAAAATCAGTACGAGAAACAAAAAAGGGAGATAACTCAAAAATTACCTATGCAAGAGTTGTCATTCTTGTGCGCGACACACCTTTGGGTCGTGGTCTATGCATGTGTGAAGTTTCATGAAAATATTCCAAAGGGTGTTCGAGTTATGCTCCGGACAAGAAGTGTCTGCGGCGGACGCGGACGCGGACGCGGACGCGGCGCGCTGTCAAATCCATAGTATCCCCCGACGGAGTCCGGGGGATACAATTACATGTACATGTATTACATATGCTAAATCAAACTTTGGCTCTTGCAGCGCTGGAGAGTGACATTGTCATCTGCGGGTTTATTATAAGTATTTATACTGTCTTTTTTTAATAATTAAAAATTCAGGTCTCTCATTAATGACGATTATAATGTACCACTCAATCATGAAGTCTTAATAGAACAGTGATTTCTACCCAGTACTGCAAGAGCAAAAGAGGGTGAATATCTGTAATTGTATATTTTATATTTTATATTTGTATCTGACTATTACATGTATATTATGTACGGTTTGTGGGGGATGGCCCCGACCCACCACAAACCTATTACGGGGAAAATAAATCAATATGGGCATGTACAGAAGATAAATATGCCCAATCACAACTAGCATTGGTTATGAAAATATGAGATATTTTTGTGAAATTAAACAGCCATATTTTTGCAGTGGCTGAAGAATTTTACCATCAATTTTGTGAACAATTCGACGGGTTTCGTAATCAGCATCAGAATCAACAAAATTAGATGTGAAAAGCCACATAAGTGAAAAGCCACATTATCTGATGGACTCATGTGGTATAAACTGATTCGAAACAAGGAAACTTTTATTCTTGACCGTATATTTCCGCTAACCATTATTCCACTCGGGGAAAGCAATTTCACCTGCCAGTCCACTCGGTTACTACCCACAATACCTGTCAAGCATCTCCTATCAGAACGCACAAAGAATCGCTAATTCACATGTATAGTGGCAACGTAAATGACTTAATCACACATGACACTACTGAATAACAGTTTAATCATCCCTTAATTGTGGCTATGACTGCAGCAATGAAGCTTATATCATTCGTGTCCAGTTTAGCTTCTGGTCTATCGTGTAGCTCATGTGAATCTACACTGTTTGAAGAATGGCGGGTGTTTCGATGACTAAATGCAAACTGTGTAGACCCGGGTCAGCCTGCGCTGTTGCGCAGGCTGATCCGAGTCTACAAAAGCCCCTTTTCTCCAGTCACAGCCACAATTGATAATTGATCCAGTGTCAGAGGGATAGGACAAAATTGCTTCCTTAAATAGTATGGAACCAATTATGTGATGAGCCTGAGCTGTCCTGGTTGATTGACACTCCCCGGGGCTATGCAATTCATGAGCAACAAATACATTTAATAGAACTCCAGGTAAGGTGCGTATTGGCGTATTTACATACTTATTTTAGAAGAATACGCATTGATTATCAAAGTGCAAAATACTCACAGCAATGTGAAAATAAGCATTGATTTTCAAATTGAGTGGTGAAAATACTGTAATACAGTGAAAATTTACTTAGTTGAGCTGCAAAAAGCGAACAGTGTCTACTTTTTGCAGCTCAAATAAGTGAATATTTAAATGTTTTATTTTTATTATCATTTGTTCTCCATTTAATAAGGAAGAATTTTAACTACATGGCCGCAGCCCACAAATCGCGCCCATCGAGGCTTTGATAGTATAAACTTTAACCAAAAACATTTAACCTCGGATGCACGTATGTACGTATACGTACGGACGTACACCAATGTGCCTATTATATCGCGCTGTCTGCAAGCGGGCACTACAAAAATATGGCAGGGGGGATACTATTAGAGAGGGAAATACTATTAGAGGGGATACTATTAGAGAGGGGGCTACTTTTAGAGGAGGATACTATTAGAGGGCTACTATTACAGAGGGGGCTACTTTTAGAGAGGATACTATTAGAGAGGGGCTACTATTATGATAGAGAGGGGGAGAGGGGGCTACTATTAGAGACGGGGATACTATAGAGACGGGGATACTATTAGACGTGGATACGACAGGGATACTATTAGAGACGGGGATACTATTAGAGAGTGGGCTACTATTAGAGAGATTAGAGTGGGGGTCTACTATTAGAAAGGGGATACTATTAGAGAGGGGGTGGATACTATATTAGAGAGGGGCTACTATTAGAGAGGGGGCTACTATTAGATAGAGAGGGGGAGAGGGGAGAGGGGGCTACTATTAGAGAGGGGGATACTATTAGAGACGGGGATTACTATTAGAGACAGGGATACTATTACGGGATACTATTAGGAGACGGGGCTACTGACAGGGATACTATTAGAGACGGGGATACTATTAGAGAGTGGGCTAACTATTAGAGAGATTAGAGAGGGGGCTACTATTAGAGAGGGGGCTACTATATTAGAGAGGGGGATACTATTAGAGAGGGGTATACTATTAGAGAGGGGATACTATTAGAGAGGGGGATACTATTAGAGAGATTAGAGAGCGGGCTACTATTAGAATATATACGATATATGAGAAAGCACTGAATGTTCAGCACAGAAATGACAATACATTTCCTGTACTGAAACAACAATATCCTGATATTGTGTCAGGCACCCTTAGTACATGAGATTAGTTGGCACCAGGTGTGAAGATTCACCATTCCAATGGAAATGATTCTGAAGTGCTGTCAAAGCATGTTGAAAATTATTCTAAAGTGCTGTCAAAGCATGTTTTTGATGATAAAGATGGAAAATAAACAGCAGACGACAAACATCATCATTCTCTGCCAACCGCCATCCCCCCCCCCCACCCCCCCCCTTTGAGCCACCACAAATACCGCTTCATTGCGTATGTTCTCACTTTTATAGTTATAGCCTTGGTAGCCTATTTCACCAACATTGCAAAGTATATACAGTCAGAATTCGTTACAGCGGCACACGTTATAGCGGCATATTCGCCTACCGGCACAATAAGCCGCCAAACCAATCGGCATGCTCTTTAATCTGCTCGATATACCGGCAAATTCGGCTTCCGGCACCGGCAGGGAATTCCCGCAAACGAATACACAGTTTAAGTCTTATTTAATGTGCGTTATAACGGTGCTGGTACCCGGCGTCGCTGGTACCAGCGCTGTGACCCAGCTCTGTTATCCGGCATTACGGAAACCGATATTCGGGAACCAGTCACTGACCATATAATGTGCGTCATAACCATGATAACAGCGCCGGTACCCGGCATCGCTGGTACCCGGCGTCGCTGGTACCAGCTCCGTTATCCGGCATTACGTGCCGGAAACCGATATTCGGGAACCAGTCACTGACCATATCTAAACAATTTCACAGCTGATTAACCCCGACCTGCTGTCATAAATCGCGGCAATTAACGTGTCGGTACCCTGTCACCTGCTGTGATGTACTATTGTGCAAACATCAATTAAGAAATGAACAGTTAGCAACTAAATTTACAAGTGAATTAAAAGCCAGCAAGGACGATAGATTGTAAATAAAAAAATATCATAATCGTGAACAATTTAAATAATTATCGTGTAGCATTGCCTCTGGGGCGAGTTCAGATAGAGACGAATCGTCACGTAAATATTTAAAGGGAAACCACTCTACATGTTTTTGCTTTGCAATTTTATAAATTTTAGCATGTAAATTAAAACAAACTGTTTATTAAAATATGTGTTTCTTTTATAAATGCACATGTTTGCGAATTGCTAACAATAAAGAAACAATTTCACAGATAATCCGGTATTCACCACGCGCTCTACAATTAACAACAGGTTCGCCTGCAACCTAGGCTTTGTCAAATACCGGATTAGCTTTGAATTTTGTATGTTTCCTTGATATAAATTCGTATATATGCATTGCTTTATCAATGTGGTGACAAATAAGTATATATCTCGCTGATATATCTTGCTAATGTAAAATGACAGCAAATAGCGTCGATACAATGCGTGGTTACCAATTACCGACATGTTCCAATTACCGGAATTATCACGACAGTCTGATAGCGAGGAGAAAATCGCCGATTCTTGATACCGGCATATTCGTTATAACGGCATATTCGTTATAACGGCAGATTCATCTCTGACGAACTATGCCGTTGTAACGAATTCTGACTGTACTTATCTAGCAAAGTATACTTTGAGGGAGAAATTTTCAATTTTAGGATAAATTTATTAATTTTTATTATACTGAATTATTACATTATCACAGCCAGTTTGGCTGTGATAATGTAATAAATTCAGTATAATAAGTCTGCATATTTTTAATCATCAAATATATGCAGTCATTAGTTCTATATGACATAATGCATTTCGGGAAAAGTAAATGATTACCGGTACTCCCTCAAAGTAGACTTTGCTAGATAAGTATACTTTGCAATGTTGATGAAATAGGCTACAGATGCATTAGGTCGTCCACATACCCAGTCCCTTAATTTCACATTGCTGAGACAATTGTCAAATTTCTTACAGAATTTCATTGCAGTTTAGTTGAGCTTCTGCTGAGGTTGCAACTGAAAAATAAGTTCTGATAATGCTCATGTAGAGCAGTTTTACAAATCATGGAGGCTACACAGGTCTGCTGCACATTTGATATGTGCCACGACAAAATGGTGCTATTCTTAATGATAGAATGTGTATAGTTTATAATTGCTAGCTTTGGATCAGTTAGTCTAAGCCTTAGAATGGGTTAAATGAAAATTGTCGTCGCCTGATGTTCCTATTTTCTCTTTTTTTCTTATTAAAACATGGTTTGAGAGCACTTCAGAATCATTTTCATTTCAATTGGAAATGATTCTGAAGTGCTACCAAACTCTGTTTTTGATGAAATTTACAAATAAGGCCATGAAAAAAAAGTACTTGATTCTCAGACACGGGGTTTTCGGAATGTGACGCGGGAGGGCGGATTTTTTAATATATTTGATCTGTTCTCTAATTTTGTTCAAGTTGCCACATGCATATTATGATCTATAAAGTTACTATAACCTCTTTAGACGTAAAAATCACCCTTTTCGCCAGACATGATTGGATTTAACATATGTTTGCATGGTAGTGTTTTTTATTCATCATGTGGCAAATTTACAGTACAATTTTATTTCTCCATGACGCGCAGGGATTATTCTGACGCGGTGATATCTGAGAACCAAAGTACTTTTTTATGGCCTAAACAGTAGACAGAAAATTTTAATTCAGCATTATAAGGGTTAATTAGCATTATCCTGCATTATGATATACAATGTACATACATAATTGTACAGTGGATTTACCTACAGTCTGTTTCACGAAAGCTGCCCAAATTTTATGGCCATATAAACAAAACAATATTTTTTCCGATAATATTAAATTAAAGGAAAATTTAAGAATGAGCCTTCTTTTTATTTCGTGAAATTTGGTCAAATATTGGTTTATTACGAAAAATTGATTTCTCTATGGGAATTTAACATGGGGGAAAAAGAGGTAGACGAGTGTGGGAGGAGTCAAAAAACGAAAAATGTTGGAAATTGACTCTGAAACCTAGCTAGATAGCTTGGAAATGATAAGAAAACAAAAAGTTAAATTTTGAAAATCGCTCCAGGATTACCTTCACTCTGTGAAGATGTCTATGGGGATTTAACATGGGGAAATTTTTTTTTTCGCAATAAAATCAATATTTGACCAAATTTCACGAAATAAAAAGAAGGCTCATTCTTAAATTTTCCTTTAATTTAATATTATCGAAAATAATATTGTTTTTGAATTGTCTATACAGGGATCCTCCAGATTATTGGACAAAAATGGCAGTGTTTTTACGATATATTTTTTAAAATAGCAGGTAAGGGCATAATTTGTTCACAGAACAATCCTCGGTTCTTGCATTCTCAACGCATGTAAACTATTTAGCAAAATGTGCCATCTTTCTCACTTAAAATTGGGTCAGATCATCAGACGTAAGATTGCCCCAAAATTAACATCGACAATGTTCACCTTGGCAATATAATCTTCACACTGGCATGGAAACAGCAAGAACCTGCGAGACTTAGTTGTATTCGCTGCAAAATCGGATCAATGTGCGTTTAATTAACAGGTATTTTCGTTTGTCCGATAAACTGATTGTCCGAATAACTGGTATGACCCGTGTGGCCGTAAAAT
The DNA here is from genome assembly GCA_029237695.1 of Conchocele bisecta. Taxonomy (NCBI): domain Eukaryota; kingdom Metazoa; phylum Mollusca; class Bivalvia; order Lucinida; family Thyasiridae; genus Conchocele; species Conchocele bisecta. The sequence continues at coordinate 18,865,845 of CM055269.1, read as the reverse complement.
TTGGGCAGTTTTCGTGAAACAGACTATAGGTTCTGGATAATAAGCCTTCGTCGGCCAGTTACTAGAGCTATAAGCATATAAAACAATTATTCAAAACAATTTAAAACAATATACCTATTGTAAAAGTGCTGTGAAACCAGATTTATCTAAAAGTCCCGCTTGTTCCATGTTGTCCATTTTAATTGTTAACGTATCATCCATGCGCTTGTAGAAAATAGACTGTGACCTTAGAATCATGATTTTTGTTGTTGGGTTATTCTCATCATGTATTGCGGCGCACCATCGGGTCAGTGTAAAAATGGTTAGGTAAATTATCAGGAGTGTACAGTAAGTGGGGGCAGTGACCAGTTAATTTAAAATTATCCATTTCACTCCCTCGGACAGTATGTATTTAATGCAATATTCCAAATAAGTGGGCAGACAGCAATATGCGTTCGACATTTGTGACCTAGATACACTAGAAGCTTTTACATAAACACAAATATGCTGCTCTATTAGTGCTCCTTACCTATGCAGGAATGTGAAATATCTCGGTGCAGCCTCTTTAAAAGTATCCAATTCTGAGGTAAAATATTCACTTTAAAACCATGCAGTGCCATGTCACTTGCAGAACTACAGATTGAATGTTGCATGTGTTCTCAATCATCATCCAGAGGCAAATGTACTATCATGGTGCAAACCAGTTCCCATCCATGAGTTTTCTCTGAAATTAATTATTGTTTGAAACTCCCAGAAAAATCTGTTGTTTTGATTATTTTTTGTCACAACATACCCTCAATTCGTATTGCCCATTTCTGACCAATGGGAAAAGGTCAGATGGCCCTGGAATGAGCATTCATCAATTAATACGATACAAAATCTGAATAAAATACAAAATCAACTACAAAATAATAATTAAACAATAAAAATCAATTTTAATCAGCAGAAAGTGTAATATTTATAAATTTCACCGGTTCCATTATACGAAACTGGCAGCTGCTACCTAAAAAAAATTCCACCATTTCCTTTCCCAGTCATAAATGACAATATTATCACAAGACTAATAATCATAATGCATGATCACGTTTAATTTTCAGTTGTGGTACATGCTATTTTACCATATTCACTACAGGTGGGATTTATACCAACAACGAGATAATAACAATCTACAAACTGGGGTCACTGGAATTACCGGAAACCTATTATTTACCGAAAACCACCGAAATACCGGAAACCCCTGTAAATCACTATATAATAACATAAATATGTGTTTGTTGTGTGATAAATGGTTTGTTTACTATATTACGAGATATATATTCACTAATTACAAACTATTTGTGTGAAATAAAATGAGTTTGGATCATCTTGTTTGTTGTTTAATTCCAAATTCCAAACGACTGTGAAATTTACTGGAAAACACTTGCAGTTAATAATGGACAGTACTAAAAGTCGGTTCCTCACAAATAATAGATAACAAGAGGGCCATGATGGCCCTAATTCGCTCACCTGACTCCATGAACAACAGAGGAGAATGTTACATTGAGTTCATGTGTTCATTGCGCTATTTTTGACCCCGGGGTCACCATTTTCACAACTTTGAAAGGGCATTGTAAATCGATCATTCCTACCAAGTTTAGTCGAAATCCGGCCAGTGGTTCATGAAGAGAAGATTTTTTAAGAATATATGCTATTTTTAGATGGCGGCCATCTTGGATTAGTGATGACCTCCATTTTAACAAATCTGAAAAGGCTTCACCCATGGACCATAACTTTTAAGTTTGGCTACCATGGGCCAAGCGGTTCATGGGAAGAAGAATTTTGAAATCTCTAATAACAGAACGACCTTTTGACATTTCGGCGGCCATCTTGGATGACATAACAAACCGATTTCAACAAAAAATGTACCAGAGTGACCCCACGGGCCACGCCCATTTTTGACCCCGGGGTCACCATTTTAACAACTTTGAAAGAGAGTTGTACATCGATCATTCCTACCAAGTTTTGTCGAAATCCGGTTGGCGGTTCTTGAGAAGAAGATTTTTGAAGAATTTGTGCTATTTTTAGACGGCGGCCATCTTGGATTACGTAATGACGTGCGTAATGACGTCATTTTAACAATTGTGTAATCCCCCTACCTAAGGACCATGACCATGAAGTTTGGTGACTATAGGCCCAATGGTTACCGAGGAGAAGACGTTTGAAAATGATCACGGACGACGACGACGGACGACGACGGACACGGACACATTGCGGTAACAATAGCTCACATGAGCTTCGCTCAGGTGAGCTAAAAATACAAGGTGACTGGAACAGCAGTGCATATGAGCGTTATCTGGAGCAGCTAATTCCTGATTGTCAGACACAATTTCACCGTAATGATTGGCTGTCGACTTATAACCGTCACAGTCTTAATTAGTATCATGTACATGTATTTCTAAACTACTCTACTCACTATAGATTTTGGGAATTTGGAGGTATACTGGGAAATTGTTGATGCTATAAGACCAAATAATGAGCATGCATGTATTTTGGTTACTTTGAACATTGTGTTATGCCTTATCACATACTTCTCCCATCAATAATTTTCAAGTATATATATGATTCATTTTCCCAAAACCTGAGTTGTGTTCATCTATTTTATTATCCTGATCCATACACATAAGTACATGGTAAATGGCAAACCCAGCTAGACTGGGTTTGGATGCGCCGTGTTGATGAGCCTACACCTGGCCAGTGTGGTAATACACACATGGGTGAGGTAGGCTCATCTGTATTGTAGGGTAAGAAATTTAATAATACATTAATACATACAAGTTTGTATGTCACAGGCATTAATATTAATATTTACTTTAACGTCTGTTCAAATGACATGATTTTATATGGGTCCGTTGCTAATGGAATTCCAGCAATAGTTGGTAACCGAAATGCGGATGATACCAGTACCCGTGCAGTACCAGTACCCGTGCATGTCCCGAAATTTTATAACGCGGTCGGATTCGATCGCAATTTGAAATCTTGGACCCCGACCATCGCGTTATAATGGAGCTGCAGTGTATCTACATCCGATAGCATCATATTTGAAACACAATATTTAATCATTATAATATTTATTATACCATGCCTAAGATACTATTATTATCTATTATTTGTGAGGAACAGACTATTAGTACTGTCCATTCTTAACTGCGAGTGTTTTCCGGTAAATTTCACATTCGTTTTGAATTTGGAATTAAATGCCAAACAAGATGATCCAAAATCATATTATTTCACACAAATAGTTTGTAAATATTACATTAATCTTATAATATAGTAAACAAACCTTTTATCACACG